>PVJA010004377.1:62171-86810 GCA_004027025.1 Myocastor coypus
TTTTTTTTTTTTTTTTTTTTTTTTTTTTTTTTTTTTTTTTTTTTTTTTTTTTTTGATTGTTTTGTTTTGTTTTTTTCTCCAAAGTTCCTGAACTTTTCAATTCTGAGGACGCAAACGGTAGAGATCTGCTGCCTCCTGTGATGCCCACCAGCCATCCTTTCCATTCTTTTCTTCCTCCTCAGCAACAGAGATCCTCTCAGCTCTATCTTTGCAGTTTACAGCCTTATTGGATCTTCCTTTCTTGACAAACTCACAAGCTTTTAAATCATACTACTGGGCTCTTTGTTTGTAATTCTCAACATAAATCTGTCTAAAAGCCCCCCAAAATATCCATGCCAGTTGGTCAATATTTGACTATGTTGAAATTTCTTCTGAAAGATTAATCAGTCCACCATGCTTAATCTCAGTCTCAGACAAAGATCTGGACACAAGCAAAATGCAGGTAAATTTTATGCCATGTCACAACACAAATCATCTGGCGTCATTTTTTGTAGGCAAGATATCTGGGCTGAGCTCTGGGCAGGTATTCTGGGATGAGCTCTGGGCAGAATCTCCCATAGAGGAGTGTGTTTCTTGTAGGTGACATCTATAAACTTTTCCATCTATAAACTCTTCCCATAAGCCATCCCCAAGAGCTTGTAATCAGTGTGGTCAGGTTTAGTGACAAAAATGACTGCACTCCTTGTACAAAATTCTGTTTCAGTTATTATTCTCTTGGTGCTGTGGGAAATACTTGACACCCAAAATGAAGGAAGGAAAAGTTTATTTAGCTCACAGTTACTAGAGGTTTTAGTCCATTCTCAGCCAGCTCCAAGGCAACCACATATCAGAGAGCAACCTTTCATGACAATGAGAAGATCAAGAGGAGGAAAGTAGGGGCCTCATCTTTAGTAGCTAGCAAGCCTTTCCCAACTCACATTGTAATGCAAATTACATTCCCCATGGTATGTATAGCATCCACACTCACAATAATCAATTACAAACTCCAGGTTCTGCCTCATGATTTCATGAGGTTTTGCAGAGACACTGACACAAACCCTAAGAGATCCCATAGTAAGATTTTTCTTTTTCAAGCTAGCTTCACAGTGACCCACCAACCCACAAATATGAGTTAAATGTTTAAGAAGAAAAATATTGAATATTTTTCAGGTATTAGTGTCACAAATTACATAATCTAATTTCATCAACTATAGGAAAATACGACATAAGAAAAGGTACATTATTTGCCAAATTTTGAAGACCAAGCACACTTGTATGAAAAATAAGGAGGGGGGAAGTGTACAAGTGTTGATAATGCATTGATGGACAGTAAGGTGGATGGGGAATGGATGGATGAAGTGTGAATGTGAAACAGAAGAATGACGATTAAGTGAAAGATATAAAATAAAAGATGCATGGCTGCAGATAATAAATAAGTAATAGAAGTGGAAATAGAGCAAGTAATAAAGTAGAGAAGAATAAAGCACCTGAAGTAATTCTCACTGATCTCATGTCTGCTTACAAATCAGAGCCAGGGTCCAGGAACTTAACTCAGTGGCACAGAATCTACCTGGCAAGAGTGAGGTTGTGAGTTCAATTCCCAGAACTGAAAAAAATGAAAGTAGACCCAAATGTGCAGTGGGTGAGCTTCACCTCTTTGGTTGACTATTATAAGCTGATGTAGTTAGGATAAAAGGATTTATGTCTCAGGATACATTGGAAGAGGGAGAAAAGGAGGGGGAACTAGCAGTAATAACAGCCACCCCCCACACACACATCTTATAGCTGCCTCTTCTGTTAGCAAAGACAGAGATACAGCTTTGCAGCTTTAGGCCATTACCCACAACTGTGTGATTAGCCAGTTCTGATAGTCTTTTTGTTGATGAGGAAAACAAACTTCAAGCCACAGCAAGTCTATGATCTAATTTAGAGTGAAGCCTCAATAAAACTTTTGTGAAATCTGTGAACTTAATAAGCCTTTTATAATTACAACTCCTGTTGTGTGTATATGAGAGTGTGTGTGTGTGTGTGTGTGTGTGTGTGTGCATGTGTGTGTATGTGTGTGTTTGTGTCTGTGTGTACACATGTGCAGGGGATATTTGCTAAGATCAGTCAGTGCATAATTTCCAAATAAGTCTTCAATAAGCCCATACGATACACAGGAAACCTTTCCATTTCTAAGTCATCATTAAGAGAGCCTCCACACAGTATTTATCTGTTATCTCATCTCAGTCTCTTTAGGTCAATGTCTCCATGAGTCTTCCCTTCCCCAAATCTCACTAACATGCAGTTCTTGGCCCCTCTGCCATATCTTCTTCCCAGAATAACAGACAGCATTCTGCATTTTCTGGTTGGAGGATGGAGTAGCTCACCTACTGACGGCTGCTCCCATTGCCCTGTGACTTTGCTCATGTACACAACAGTGGTTGCTTCTTTGGAACCAACAGATAAGCTTCTTTCACTGCTTTTATCTCCAGTGTGTTGGTTCTCTTTTGGACTAGTGAAGTCATACTGACCTAGGGTAGCTTCTCTTTGGAATGACATAAAGGCAGTACATTTGTGTTCAGTTCTAGCTATTACATTTGCATGTCTTCACCATAGGCAGTAAATAACTGGAAGAGTGATATTTCATCCCACTTTTGCTATAATCTCTTAACTAGAAACAAAGTAAAACTTTCCTGTGGCCTAAAATAAGACAACTTTCACTGGCACGGCATGCTGGGAGTTCAGGAATGCCGCCTTGTACTGAGAGTGTGTTATGGTTTGTATCTAGGTGGCCCACCAAAGCCTTATCCAGTTATAGGGCAAACTTATAGGGTTTGTGATTAATTCATGATCCATTGTGTGGATTATAGGTGTAAATACTTTTGGTATTATGATTCTGAGTATGGCTGGGATTATTGGTGTGAGTGCTAAACCCAGCCTGGTTAAGATATCCTAAATGCAATATAAGTAAAGAGGAGACAGTTGCTCTCTTGTAGCCTTTATTTCCTTAATTTTTGATGGCAGGTATTTTGTCCCAGCAGGACAGAAAAGTAACTGAAGCAGAATTTGGTACCAAGAATGGGGTAACAGGTAATGATTAAACCTGACCAGGTGGATTACAAGCCTGTAAATATAGTTTATGGGAAGAGATAAAGGGTTCAGAGAATTTGCCTACAAGAGAAGCACTGGAACAGCCTTGGCTATTCTTTATAGGAGATTTTGATCAGAGCTCAGAAGATCAAAATGCTGGTAGAAATCTTGCCTGTAAAGACCACAGCAAAGAACTTTCTGCTAAGTAGATGGACTGCATTGGTTATTTGGATTCCAGGTGATTTCTGTTATAGCTTGGCAAAAAAAAAAAAAAAAAAAAAAAAAAAAAAAAAAAAAAAAAAAAAAAAAAAAAAAAAAAAAAAAAAAAAAAAAAAAAAAAAAAAAAAAAAAAAAAAAAAAAAAAAAAAAAAAAAAAAAAAAAAAAAAAAAAAAATTCTTAAGTGTACTGGAAACCCCAGAAATTTAGAAAAGCCAGCAATATGGATCATCTAAGGAAAAGCACAAGGAAGGAGCAAAGCCAGCCTAAGAGAGGGGCTGAAGTATGTAAGGCCTTTGGAGCGCACAAATCATCAGATTGCTTTGGATGTTACATGTGGAACTATCAAATTTAATGTTTGCCCCGCTGGATTTTTGACTTCCTTTGGTCCCAATGCTTGGTACCCTACTGTGTTTACTGTGTGGAATGGTAACGTTTGTTATGTACCCTTGCATGTTGAAAGTATTAAGCTTTTCATTTTTTACAGGGGCTTAACATTACGAGTTTGCTTTAGATCTCAGATGAGACTTGGGACTTGGAATTTTCAGGAATGCTGAAACTGTTAGAACTTCTGCAACTCTTAGAGATGGAGATAGAGACCATTTTTTATAAAGGGATATGCATGAGTCTTTAGGAGTCCATAGGTGGAATGCTATGGTTTGTGTGTAGATGTCTGACACGTTATGCAGTGATGGGGTAGAATTCTAGAGTTTGTGGTTAACTCATAATCCAGTGCTGGGATTATGGGTGTCAGTGCAGCTGGAACTATGGATCTGAGTATTGCTGGGATTATGCATGTGAACACTATGTCCAGCTTGGGGCAGATAACTAAATGAAATTTAACTAGTGGAGAGAGACTTGTTCAATGTAGCTATTGTTGCCGCTACTCATCCCATTTGCTCTTGTTGTTTTGCTGTACTCAGCCTTCATGAAATACTGTCTTCTGCCATGTGCAAGTCTGCCTTGGGGCCAGCTGATTATGAGCTGAGACCTTCACTAACTTTAAGCTAAATAATCCTTTCCTTCCTTAATTTTGGGTGTCAGGTGTAGGGCTTCCAGCGTCAGACTCTGCCCAACTCTATGGTGTCTGCCTACTTTGCAGAGACACTGGAGTTCATAAAAGCTAGTTATTACATAACTATTAAAAAGATAATAAGGCCATGGAGATAGCTCAGCATCATCAGTGCATGCCTGGAAAGCATAAGGTCCTGAATTTGATCCCTGGTTAAAAATATATGTATATGACAAAAATATAACTAGGTCCTCAAATTTCTAAATGTCATAAGTCCTGAAAAATGGAGGATTTTCAGAAACTTTATCCACTGTATTATCCATGCTTTAGCAGTCAAAAAAATATAGAGATCATGAGAGAAGAAAGAAGATACATTTACTAAACTAAAATGAAAACACATTTTTGTTTTCCAGCTGGATTGTGGCTCTGGAAATATAATAATGATCAGTTGCCTCCTCTACACAATTTCTACTCAAACAATGGACCATACATCAAGTGAATTTCCAGAAGTCTATTTATAATGCAGACTCTCCAGGCTCCACATCATCCTTACTGGTTCAGAATATTTTTATTTGTAATAAAACCAGGAGCTTTGTATGCAATCAACGTTTGAAAAGTACCATAAGAAATTTCTCTCCCCATTTTATGCATTCCCTCATGCTTCTAGACATTTGAATATGTTTTATTTATTTATCTGATTTAAAAGAGGTTATACCTAGCAAAGTTTTCCAAATTATTTTTAAATACTCAATGATATCTATATAAACATGCAGGATACATTTCAAATCAGAGAGAGAAGAAAATAAGAGCAGGGAAATCACCATAACTTTATCTCTATTTTTTCTTACATGGTTTCATTCTGACCAGAGCACTCATGAAATCTTCTTCCATCTCTTCTTCCCTAGTGCAACCAAAACACAGATCTAGATCCAGCAACTAAATACAGAGGAGATGCCATTCTATTCAGGGATGATAAGATGATTTAATTCATATTTTCAGTCTGTGAACTTTTCTTCCTAACTTCGTCAGCTACTAGAAGAAAAAATAAAAAAGTAACTTAGAACAGCATAATACCACCAATGCTTTTTACCACCACATTTCATAGAGGTTGGCACAAGACATGAGTCACCTGTGTGGTGCCACATTAAAATTATTTGAAATTAGATTTCAAAAAACATTTTGCCTTAAGAAATTCTCCTAAAATTATAGAAAAAAATTATTATATAATAAATATATTAAAGATTCAATGTCTATAGCCTCATGAAACATTAAGTTCAACAAGAACAATGTACAATAAGATGGAAAGCATCATAAAAATAGTTCTTTGAATATTTCACATTTGTCAAAGAAATTAGAATTTTACTTTAATATCGTCACAAGAAGTAACATCTTCACTCATAATCATTAAAGATCAAACTTAACAATTGCATTTAATTTTTATATTATGAAAAGAAACCATACTCAAAACTAATTGTGTGCTAGAAAATTCCATGGGGGAACATTTGCTACCCTCAACTGCCTGCTCAACTGGAAAGAGCATAGTCTTTGAAGTTCAGGCAAAATACTCTGGGATAACAGTTCCACGACCCACTAGTTGTTTCCTTGACAGAGACTCAACATTGTAGGGTGAGCATAACAATTCATGCAATAGCTAACAAATAGTATATTCTCCGTGTTTTTCTTTTTATCAGTGTGTGATTGCTGTATGTAAAGGCCGCTTCCTCAGGTGGTGCTGGTCCAGGTATGTGACTCACCTCACTCCTCTCATTTTCCCCCAGCCCCCCGCCCCCCGCTCTGTCTGTTACTCCTGTTCCCATCTGTAAATCATCTCTTTCTTGTTTTCTATTATCTTTTACTTTGTCCTTTATTATATTTGGGATTTTGCATAAGAGAAAAATTGCACAATATTTAAACATGTATGATGATTTCTTTCAGCTCACGTTATTGTCACAAGGTGCTACCGATACTGTGGTAGACTTGCAAACATACAGCTCACAATCTGATCTTTATGAGTGGCTGGAGCATTGTGTCCTACTTCAGCTTGTGTGGCTGTTCAAGGCTTCCACGGATAGGATCAAGTTCTTGGATAACAATGTAACACTGAAACCCACTCGTCCCTACCACATTCTAACATAGATTAAAACAAAAATTATAGTCCAAGTAGTTGTCCTACTCCAGCATAATATCATACTTGTACTTAATTTAGTTCAGAACATTTTAGGGCTGGCCTGATTGCTCAGCAGACTAAGGCTTCCACCTAGGTAAATGGAAGCGGCGGGAGCTAGGGGGTTGTTTCCATCCCCTGCATGCTGTGACAGCCCCACCCACAGTATCTCTCTGAGGTGGAGATGGAGATTGTGCAAGGTGGGGCGTGCTTGTAATCTCAGCTGTTCCAAAGCTGAAAACAGGAAAATCACTAGGAGTGTGGTCTACGTGATGAGATCCTCCTTTAAACCTTTAGACCCTATTCAAAATAAAGGAAGAAAAAAAAAGAAAAGAACACTTTAATAATAGCAAAAAATAAAATGAAAATAATATGAAGTTACTATGAATAACATAGAAAAATAAAACATGATTTCATAAATGATTTTTCTATAATTTTTCTTATTTAAAATATAAAAAAAATATAGCGAGGCATGGTGCTACACTCCTGTAATCTGAGACTGAGGCAGGAGGATCAGAGTAAGTTTGAGACCAGCCTGGGCTACAAAATGTGAGTTTAAGGCCAGCATGAACTGCTTAGTGAGACCCTGGCTCAAGAAAGACAAATAAATAAATAAATAAATAATAAAATAAAAATAAGCTCAATTTTTCTAAATTCATTTGGTATGGTTTGACCTACTGTTAACCTGGTCCAGAAAGTGTTTACTATGTTTACTTTACTGTGTTGACTCAGGATGCTGGTATTAAATCAGATTTCAAGGACACAAAACTAAATTTGAGATATTTTTGCCCTAAAATGTGTAATTAAAATAATATATATCAAGTGGCGAAATCACTGCAATCTACCTGAAAGTAATGCCTTTTCATACAACAGGCCTTTCTACTCTCAACTCTATCAAGTGTGCCAAAATTTTTGTGCAACTATTGAGAAGAAAACTCCATGGGAAGTTTATTAGTCCTGGGGTGTGTTCCTTACATTCAGTCATTCATTTTCTGGTTGTTGTTTTGTTTTGTTTTTCTGTCCATTCTACAATGATGTATGTTTGATGTGTTAGCTCTCTTGGACATTGTACCACTGGACCCTCATGCATACCAAGTGAGCATGCCACCCTTAACTTATGAACGCACATGTCCAGCCCCTTTTTATTTTATTTTGAAACAGGTTGCTGCTAAGTTGCACAGGCTTTGATTCCTCCACCTCAGCTCCTCAAGTAGCTGAAGTTACAAGTGTGGACCCCCACACCCAGATTTCTCATGTACTGATGTAAAGTCTGCTTCAGTTAACCCTTTTGGAGGAAGATTCCTTTGGTCCCAGGGAGGTATCAAACAGAAAGTGCTTGTCCTGTTCTTGTGTAACACTAAAAAATAAGGAGCAAATAAAAGGAGGAAGAATGAAAACTGTTTTGTTCTTGGTTATCTTGGTTACTTTTTTCCCATAGCCAAGACAAAATACCCCACACCCCAAGTAAGGAAGTAAAGCTTTATTTAATTAATATTTTGTGGTTTCAGTCCATATTCAGCTGGCTGAAGATAGAAAAAGCAAAAAGAACCAATGGGAAGAAGGGCAAGCCTCTTTCCCTCCTTTGTATTATAGGCACGCTTCCCGTCCACAGGTAAGTACAGCACTCGCATCATCTCCCTACCCTCCTCTTACACAGGCTCTGGATGTTTACAGAGGGAGGATCCTGGCTCCCTGCTGAGTCACTTAATTAAACCTTTTGGACTTCTCAAGGGGACACAATGAACGACATCCCAGAGTGGTAAGAACATGTTCCTACACCCTCAGATGCAGCACTGCTGAGTTACTAAGTGAAATTTCTAGACTTCTTAAATTGACACAATGCATCAGCTGAAACATTGATTATGGGGGAAGTAATACTTACATAGGCAGGGGAGTGTCCTGTAAAATTGTACTGGATATTCTACTTCATTAGATGCCCATGTGGAAAGAATCTACCAGCACGGGAAGTCCCATTAAATGTCTACCTCAGGAACCTGTCACCATGTTGATGTGTTTCTTCGCTAGCACACTGTATCAGAGATGGATGCCACAACCAAATCCTGATGCTGTATGGGAAGAACAGCAGAACCAATTGATAATTGTTAGACATCAAGGGCTTCGGGACATCAAAATGACTTGGTGCTGATGGTCATGGATTGCTGTCCCCAAAGTAGAACTTTGTCTGAACAAGAGCTGCACATGGACAGCCATTCAGAAGCAACAGGATGAGACTTATCCATAGCTGTGTCCTTGTGTCTTTTGCATGGAACATGTAGGTTTTAGGTAGTAATTTGTCACTGCAGTCATTTCAGAATGAAAACTGGTATCTTCTTGCACTTTGATTTTCGTGTTTTTCCACCTGGTTGTCTGGTGACAACAGATCCTGACAAGCACCAATAGGCATGTTGGAGTGATGTGGCAAAGATTCATGAAGAACAGGCACCGAGTGTCTTCACAAATAGAACAATTGAAGATTTCAACTAGAACTTAATGTGATCCAAGTGGCTTCTAGAAAGAGAATTTGAGCAGTGATATTCGGGATGGATAAGATTATCCTAAAATCAAAGGCTTGAATGTAGAGGTTTATTGGGAGGAGAGTAAGAATTGGGTATGTTGCATGTATCTAAATAAGATTAATGCCTGCGATTACAGTAAACATTGCCATATGCTAAAGTTGTATTAAACCACTCTATTTGCTAAGTACAGTATTTCACATATATTAACATGTTACATTTTCACAATATTTCAATACAGGTAACATCAATCTTTTATCTTAGAGTAATTAACTAAGTGTTGCAAGCACTCCTGGTTGAGCTCTCCAGAAAAACTCCATATCTGTCCAGCCCAGAGGATCATGCCCCTTTTTTTCCTTTCTAGGCTTTTAGAAAAGAAAATGTTACTTAAGTTTGTAGTTATCCTGGCATCCAGCATCCTAGTTAGATGTCATGTAGGCAAAAATTCCAAGTTTTCTGAGAGATTCTTACTGACTGCAAAGTTTTTTGATGAACACAATGATTTATATAATGTTTTTCAGTCATTAAAAGTAAAACAATGTAGTGCCTCCTGATAATTATCTCCAAGAACTCGAAGTGTAATTGTCACAGGTAATTTTCATCTCTCCAAAGTAGAACAGCACTTAGAAAGAGAAACTTTTAAGTTTATTTAACAAAAATTTCTAGAACTGGGGCCCGGCAGGATGGCTCAGTGGTCTAAAGCGCCTGCTTGGGAAAGCTTGGGCGGCTACAGGGACCGCGGTTCGATCCCTGGCACCACATGTTGCGCAAGCCCTGCCCTGAGGGCGGGCTGAGCTGGCCAGAAAAATAAAAAAGCAAACAAAAATTTCTAGAACTATCCTCAAGGTCACAAAAGGAGACCAGCATTTTGGGAAATCAGCCCATCAGACTGATGCAGAACAACTGTGATGGTGGAGAAAGTGGAAGGTGGGAAATTGCTGCTTGCATTAGCTATGGTCTTTACTAATGAGAGCACAGGCCAGAGTAGAGCTCAGTGCAGTATAGCGGTCCATGAACACAGGACCAGAAAGCAGGTGTAAACAGGGCCTAGACTGTCTGTGGCAATGTTTTCACTCCATGTTGACTGACCTAAGGGCAATTCATCTCCATGATGCAATGACAGAGTGAGAGACACTACTGCAAAGAGACAGTAAGTTGGTACAGAAAGTCCATGTGGATGAGAAGTGACTAAGCAGCAGGCAAGGAGCTCTTAGAACCACAGGGATCTCTGGGAAGTCCAGGATGACAATGAAATTCCAAAGTCATAGTGAGGACTCAGCTACTCCAGATCTCTTCAGCTCTGAAACAATGCAGTGGCCAGAAGTTTTCTCCTCCAGGGACATTGAAATACTTTCAATCTTGACAGTGTTCCTACTAGATCCTGACTTGCATTCACCTTTCTGGGTACCAAGGAAGATAAATAAAGAGTAGTAGATATTTGGAAGGTTAAAGAGCTTTGTAGAAATGTTAATGAGACTTCTATAGAATGTCTTCCATGTAAAAAGAAATAAATGTGCAATGCATAGCAGAGAAAGCATGGTTATTGGACTGGATAGATCGCAATTTAAATAATATTATGAATATTTTGAATAAATAAACACATTGAAAATGTGAAAGGGGAGAAACAAGAAGAACCAGAAGATTCTGAGAATGACAGATATGTTGCTTGAAATAAACATGTCAATAGATAGACTGAAAATAACATCCGGCATGGTACTCCAGGGCCTCATTGCACGGATTGGACTCATAGTGGTGCTTCTGTTTGAGGCTCCCAAGAGCTGGGGTTACAGGCTCATGCCACCATGCCCAGTTTTATTCGCCATTTCAGGGCAACCCAGGGTTGGGACCAGCAAAGCATGGGGATAGAACCCCGGTCCCCTGCTCTTGCCTATACAGGCACTTTAGTCCACTGAGCTATCTGACCAGCCCTTAAGACCTCACATTTTAAGCACTAATAAATGGCACTTTCCTAGCATGCAATTAACCACTTAGAAATTCACACTGAATGAGTTTATAGCATTACTTATGAAGGACAAAAACATTTCACCATGCTTGTGTGACTTTTTTTTTTAAATAGAGAATACAAAATAATGTTTCAAAATGTAAATGCAGATTATGCATGGAGTACCAGGTATCAAATCAACAGTGGGCACATAAGCAACAGAAGATTCTCAAGATTCTCAAATACATAGCCCAACATCACTTTATTACCAAGCAAATTCACATGGAAATGAAAAGTTTATATATAAACTATATATATATTTAGCAAAGTTTATATATATTCAGCTCAGGGGCACAAGTGCTGCCTGGCAAGTGCAAAGTCCTGAGTTCTGTCCCTGATTCTGAAAAAATAAAAATAGAAAAAACCTCAGAGATTGGACTACAAGTATTCAATTTAAGTAAAACTATGGTAGAAATATTTCCCCAAGAAAGGAAATAAAGCCAAGAAGGTTCCAGGAGAAGCAGCCACCAATCACACGTTACCTGGAAAGCCCAGCTCACTATCCCTTCCTGAGCACAACGACCTGTGTCCCCATTACCCAGTGGACCCAGCAAGGTAGTCTTCTTTGTGTTCTTCTCACCAGTCCTCAACTTGGGCTCCTTAAATCTTGGTAACCAGTATCTCATGCTAAAATGAGGCTACTGGTGTTCTCCACCAGTTTCTAAACCACCTGATCTACTTTTATTGTTTTGAAATAATGGAAACCAATCCTCGAGCTTCTCTCACACTAATCTCATGCTTCTTTGGAAGGTTCATGTGTAGCCCTGACCTTTGTCACTCGATAGGTTCCTTTATGTGCACCCAGAGGACCCCTTAGCACCCGCACTTTGCTCTTGCCAGCACTGGCCTCCCTTTTTCCCCCGGGTGCCTTGATGTCCACATCCACTTGTGTCCAGCCTGGTTTCAGCCTACACTGTGTGTCCATTCTCTAAGGACCCTTTACACCTCTTGATTCCATTTCATTCCACAATAAATTCAAAGCAGCCTGTGTATATCTTCGTCTTACCAAAGAGACCTACAAGCAACTTAAAGGTAGACTTTCCTTATTGTTACGGTTTATGTCTAATTGTTCCCCCAAAGCCTCATGCAATCATGGGGTGTGGCTTCTATAGATTGAGACTTGATTCATGATCCCTGGGATTGTGTTTTAGTACTGATGGGATTATCGGTTTGAGTAAGGCTGAGACTATGGGTGTGGTCTAAGGCGGATATCCTAAGGCGGAGAACTTGAATGTAATATAAAGAGTAACAGAGAGACAGACTAGAGCTGTTGCTGATGCTCTGTTGCCCTGATTGATTGGCTGCCTCTGTCACCATTTTGCTGCTGTTCCGCCACCATGAACTGGATGCTCTCCTCCCTGCTCCACTCAGCCTTTGGCAGGTCAAATATGGACTGAAACCTCCAGTAACTGTGACCTAATTAAACCTTTCTTTCCTTCATCTTGAGTGTAGGGCATTTGTCCCAGCAATCAGTAAAAAGAAACTAAGACACTAATAATTTGCTACTCATAAGTATTTACATTTGATTTAGCTTTTTACTTTTTAAAAGTTTTTTTTTTCTTTTAATTTTTAAAAAATACTTATTTATTTATTTATTTATTTATTTATTTATTTATTTATTACAGGATCTCATTTCCTAATTTGGACTCAAAGTGATCCTGGCTCAACCTTCCCAGTGCTGGAATTACAAACATGTAACACCACCTCAGGTTGAGTGGGGCCAGGGTTCTGGGACCAGCATGGGATATGGTACTGGGGGTTAAACTTGAGGCCTTGCACTTACCAGGCAAGCTCTTAGATCACTAAGCTATCTTCCCAGCCCCTTAATGTAAGTTTTCATCCAGATTTTTAAAATTTTATTTTAAAGAGTAAAACCAAATAGCACAGACAAAAACAGAGTAGCAAGCAGAACTACAAATGGTACAGAATTTCCAAACAAGAACAAAAATTTCACAGTGGTTGTTCTATTACATATTTTCATTGTGAAATCTGTCATTCAGACTAATAGATATAGGTATGCAAAATTGGTCAAATAATTAAACATTAATGCTTACTTCCAATAAACTTCTTTTCTTGTCCTCTTTTACTTTACATTTTTTAACATTTTAAAGAGAGAATGCCAACTGATGAGCCATTAGAAATGATACAGATTTAGAAGAACAAGATGAGAGGTACTCAGCCATGGTTTTTGCATTGCATTTTGCTGTCTTCGGTGTAGTTGCTGAGATTATAGATAGGAGCATATAGAGTTAGTCAATGTGAAAATTTCACCATTTTATAATTTTATTCTGAAGAGTAAAAACAAAAGCAAGAAAAACAAAAGCAGAGCAGAAACAGGACAACATACAATAACACACATATTACAGATTTTCGAAACAAAAATATCTAACCAACAGTGATTGATACATTTATTCTCATCAGCAAATGTGTAGCTCAGACTAATAGATATAGTAATGGAACATATGATTTTATATTACTACATGTTTCCAAGAAATCTTTAATTTTTGTACTAGTCTCTCCTTTTATTGTTTTTTTTAAATTACTTTCAAGACAATATAGTAATAATTGTTATGACATTAGAAATGGTACACATTTTGGAGATCAAAATGGTAGGTATTTCATGTCACCTGAGGAATGGATGCAAAAGATGTGGTATTTTGATACAATGGAGGATTACTCAGATATTACAATAAAATCATCTCAAAGCCTTTGTAGATAAGTGTATACAACTTGAGGCTACATTCATAAGTACAATAAACCAGACCCACATTGGATAAATATGGTATTGTCACCCTAGTGTAAGAACTCAAAAGAAGAAATAAAATCTGAAGGGTATAAGAGATACAATTAAATAGAAAGAAACAGATCTTAAGGATTAAACAGAGAGAAAGGACAAAAGTTAAGAAATAAGGTAGGGGTAAAATCATACATGTATATTTACAAGATGGATAAGGCAATAGTCCTAGGAATTTCCTTCAGATTTTGAAAATCGCACTTAATGGACAGCATACTAACCGTAACTAATTCTGTATGTTCATATTTGAGACCTAAGCAACTACCTTGAGTTCAGTTCTGTGTATCATTGTGAAAATTTTAAATGTTAGCTACTACTTTGAAAAAACTGATGGAAATCCACAGTACAATTAATTATCTCAGCTATCCTGAATATATGTATCTGCATAATTTTCTCCCATTTCTTTTTCCCATATCTTTTTTTTTCCTTTTTGCTCATCTTTTTTGTTTATTGTATTGTAGACTGGTACAATCACTATGGAAATCAGTGTGGAGATGCCTCAACAAAAGTAGGACTGGAAGTCCCATTCAAAGCAGCTATTCCCCTCTGGATAGTTTTTCAAAACAACTGAAATCTCTGTCTCCATTACTCTTCTCTAATTGCTGGGACAAATACCTGAAACTCAAAATGATGGAAAGAAAAGTTTATTGAGTTCTCAGTTACTGGAACTACTCAGATAGTTTCAAGGCAACATGACACATGGCAGAGAGCAACGTTTTCTGGTGGCAGAAGGCAGCAGAACAGTAAGAACCAAAGGAAGGAGGAACAGCAATAACAGCTACAGAGCGAATCTGTCTGTTTGATTGTTTTCTCTTACATGTAGACTATACACCCTAGTCTAGGTGTAGCACTCAAGGCATAATCCCAGCAGCACTTAGACCCATAATCCTAGCCTTGGATTATTAGTTAATCGCAAACTATGGAATTGCACCTCAATGACTGCATGAGGCTTGGGGGGTGGTGCACAAACCACAACAACATCATACCACAGTTTGTCATAATCAAATCCAGACAATAGCCCAAATGTCTATTACCTGAGCAATTTATTTAAAAATGTGATATTTTTATATAACAGAGCATTATCCAGTTGTAAAGAAATGCAAACTTGAGGCCTTTATAGGTAATGAATGCAGGTAGAGGCTATATGCATAAGTGAAATAAACCAGACCCACAGGTGTAAATATCATATTTCTCCCTAGTATAAGAAATTGAAAGAACAAATAAAATCGGAAAGGAATAATAGATATAGTAAAATGAAAATGAACTGAACATAACAAATAAACCTTTAATTTGCTCTTATTAGAACGTGTTCACAGTATGTAGAGTCACTAATGTGTGGAGTTAGCACCTGTGCACGACACAAGGGAATGCTGTCTTCACCCCCTTTTCTCCATCTCTTGCTCTCTGTCTCTTGGCCTGGCAAAGGTCTATCTCCCTACTTCCTGTTCTCTCTGTGCTTTACAATTTGGGTTTCTTATGTAAGAGAAATCATGCTTAAGTAATTGAAAAATTAGGTAGGATAAAAGGCACACTTGGAACTCTGCAAGTTCTAATTTCAAAACTCAGCTCCACTATAAACATGGTACTTTCTCTATTTAATACTTTTTAAAGACAGGATCAGTGTATCCTACAGATGAGTTTTGTTGTGTGTTTCCATGGGATTCTAGTGTAATTATACTTAACACAATGCCTGACATGGAATATCTTAACAATTTGCCCCATCTATATGTCTACATCCTTTCAGAACTAGTAAGACTGACCATTATATTAGGAGACAGTCATATACTAAAATTAAGCACATAAAGGATTTAGTGTTTAGTAAATCTTTATGATTCCTACTCCCGGCTGATGAACACACACTCATCCTTCCCGAGGGGCACTACGCCAAAAGGAAGATCCTGCATAATTTGCTATTACTAGAAGCACCAAGTTAATGCAATTTCTTGGTCTTCCTCATTCTCTGTGCTTAGAGAATACAGCTCCCTACAATTCCTGCAGAAACACAGATTAAGGCAGAGTTTATTAAAAATGACATTGCAGATATAATGAGACTTGGCTGCCTTGATTATGGTAAGATTCACAACAGTATCTCAGTGCTTTATACCTATACATCAGTGTCCTATCTGTCCAACTCTGCCCAAAGTTGTGTGAACCACAAAAACCTTCATCACCTATCCCAGAATGCTATGAAGCTGACACAGGTAGATCACATGTTTGACTCCGGCATGGGAAGATTAGGGAGAATCTGTCTCAGAATAAAAATAAAAATAAAAATAATGGCTGAGGATTTATCTCAATTCAAAATCTTAGGATCAGTCTCTGTTACTGTATACAGGCACACACACACACAGTACACATGCACACACACACACACACACACACACACACACACACACACATGTGCTCATACATATTTAACCATGGGTTCACAACTTCTGGGACACAATGCCACTCAAGAGGGAACCTGAGCATTGAGAAGTGATTTTGTGGGGCCTGTCTTCTCATAACCATGGCAGTTCAGCTCTTGCTCCATCACTGCCCATGATTCCTTCCTGGAGAAGCCATACCTCAGCACTCTGGCCTCCTTGGAACTTGGTCATGTGCCTGTCAACCGGCAGCACCTGCAGAAGGACCAGCATGAGACTCAGCTTGGCAAGTCACCACCCTGCCAAGCGGCCCACATGTGACATCCACTCCCCAGAATGGGTATGGTAGGGGAACCAGGTCTCTAACTTAAGGACACAGATGTGATGCATGAACTGGCACCTGGTTCTGGGTAGCTCTGATGCATACAACTTTCCTACAGCTGCAAAGAAACAGGTGTGGAGGCCTCTTCCCTCATGCAGAGGAGGCTTCACTGGCTCTAGATGACAAGTACAACCTTAACTGAGCTCATCCACCACAGAGCAGCCAGCACAGGAGGGACCTGAGTGATTACCTTCTCAATCCTCCAAAGATGGTTCATAATGAGACCATTCTCGCCACATGCGAGGGGGTACATTCATGACACACAATGCATGTCATACAGGATTAGGGTGCAATTGTCACTTGGAAAATGGGTGGATGGGGAAAGTCCATTTTCTGCTCCACTATCTATTGTTGTTCTGCTTTGGGCTATTGAAACTGCTTCCTGCTAACAGCTTTCCATGAAAGAACATGAACAAATATAAAATTCATGTGATTTTTTTTTTTTTTGAGCAGGACCTTCAATGTACTGTAGTAGGAATAATTGCCAATTCTTTGTGCAGAGGCATTTTACTCCTTCTGTGAAGACCATGTAAGAAAAGATACATCAGGGCTTGGATGGCCTCACAGTTTATGCTAATTATTTAGTTCAATCTTTATGAAAAACTTACCAGGACTGACTACATAATGTACAGGGCTCAGTGCAAGGTGAAATGCTTGTGCTTTTTCTTCAAGAACTCAGAATTTGTTGTGGCAATAGGAGAACCTGAAAACACATTCAGGATGCTCTTTTAGAATAGTCCTCGAAGCCAACTTGGATCCCACTCCCCAGAAACTTGCTCTTTCCTCATGAATTAAATAATCACACTTGCCTCCATCCAGCTTATGCAGGAACAAGGCAGATGCTGAAACTGCTCCAGAGGTCTCACTGGGTTCATACTATAGTCTTGAGGGTTCCAATTTTAGCACATGAAAATAATCACAGAACAACTACCTGCATCCTACCATCTCTGTACCCAAAAGTGGAGAGCTGGATTTTAATGATGAGGTAGGTTGGAGT
Organism: Myocastor coypus; assembly: GCA_004027025.1. Lineage (NCBI taxonomy): Eukaryota > Metazoa > Chordata > Mammalia > Rodentia > Myocastoridae > Myocastor > Myocastor coypus. The sequence continues at coordinate 79,673 of PVJA010004377.1, forward strand.
GACTCCAAGGTTATATTATGAAATTAAACAAATCATAAATCACTTAGGAAAAGGTTAAGTATAGTTTCCTGCTTAGCTATGAAGCTTAATCTTGAATTATGTTTGAAAGTTACTGAAGCTATAATACAGTTTACTAACATCACTACAGCTAACAATCTATGTATCATTTATCACAAAGCCAGCAGATATACCTGTTGTTACTGAATTGATTTTATAACCAGATATGGACTCTGGAAACATGAAGTCGACCTGATCCTCCTGTATCATGGTTTGAAGACTATGCCTTTCTTAATGAGAGTGACTACCTTCAAATAATATATATGATAATACTCTGGATTTCTAGTCTGCTGTCCATATTCTAGTTGCTGAGAAAGCTCTTATTGTTCCAGGCCTGTAACTTATTATATTCTGTTAGAATACTAACAACGAAATCACATGGCTATTGAGACTTTTAAAGCTAAGAATCCCAGAAATACTTGTACTTTTATGTAACATTACAATTACATCAAGCTCTTATACAGAGGAATCTTACATTCAACAGGGAAATTAGCTTAAACTATAAATTCAAAATTGTCAATTCAAATAGAAAACGCTAACAAGGAAGGATATTGTTTTCCAAGTCAGGGTGGTTTCTTAGTTTATCACCACATTTGCAATCACCTCTTGGAGACCCTCCTTTCAGTTCATTGGTGCCTTAACATACTCACTCTTCTGCCATATAGTTCTTGTGTTTTAGGTAATTTGTTCTTGCTTCAAAGTAATTCACATGACATTTAATAAATACAGTATTATAATATTTGAGGTAAAACATCAGAATATGTGTAGTGTAGCTGGCAGTGGTTGGGGGGGTTAGTTCATCCTAAAATTATTGCAGCGTTGCTAATCTGTAGGGCACCCCACTAAACAAAACACTTTTCCCAATATGTTCTTTGCCCAAATGGACATTTTCATGCAATCATTATTGTGAGAACAATTTGTACTGGCATATTATTTTTAATAATAAGGAAAAACTGTAAAAAATGTTTATGAACCCATAAAGCTTTGTCTATTCAGTAATCAATCTCAAATTTGCCATTTAGAAATATCATACAAGCATGCTTAATTGCTAAGGTGTTTCTAAGACTTAGTGGATTGATTCAGATACAGTATTTTGGATAGGTATAGAAAAAATAACTTTTATTAAGAATTCAGGAAGATTCTAATGCTCATGATTCACTCCTTATGCCAATAAAATAAAATTATTTCTAAAATATAAAAGATATACAGAAGGAAGAAGCATAAAAATAAGCAATAGGTAACACATATTTCCTTTGGGAAATTACACTTCATATGGAGAATGTATGGAAAGAGGTGGAGACAGAGAGAGAATGGGATTTCTCATTTACTTGAAAACAAGAAATGCAACAGATAATTTTGTCTTGTATTGGCCTGTGGAACAGGAAGCAAGGTAGGTACATGAAGTAGCTTAGACATCCATAGCCAGCGCAGCTCCGTGACTCTTGGTGATGCTACTCCCAGAGAGTGAGGACATGTGAAGACAGTGACTGTGAAAACACAGGACTTGCCCACCTCTGGGGGCAGGTGGCAAGGGCACAGGGCAAGATGATGAGGCCTGGTATGAAGGTACACACCAGTGTGCTCAACACTTTGGGAGGCTGAGACAGAAGAACCACAAGCTTGAGCCAGACCAGAGCATTTCAGTGAATTAGCAACACCCTGTCACAATAAATAAATAAATAAGTTAATTAATTAATTAATGTATGGCCTGGAAATGTACTTTAGTGTAAATCTCTTGAGTATACTCTCTAGTACTACAAGCATTCAATAAATCAAAAGTCTTATTATAAAAATCTGCATATAATTTCCCAGATGCATACTTCTTTGCTTTTAAAATATATCTAAATAAATTTTTATTTGTTTTAAAATGTGTCTGAATAGATTTTTCAGTTAAAGATATAGTTAAATACTTTTCCTTATCAGCCATCTAGGACGAAAGCTTCTCTTTTGTTTGTAGAGATCACATACACACCCCCCATCTCCTGCCTTTTTCTTTTTTTAATCTATTTTTTCTTCACCAATTTTCTTTTATTTCTTTTTAAAAAGTTTTATGTATTTTGTGCAGTGTCCCACTGTACACGTCAGACTCCTGGTGATCCTCCTATTTTCAGCCTCACCAGAGCTGGGATTGCAGATGTATACCACCATGCTCGGACTTGATCTCTGGCTCAGTGTCACCAGTGGTGGGACGGGTGCGGCATAGGGTGGCAGGAATTGAAACCATCTCTGTGCTTGCCTAAGCTGGCACTGAGCTATCTCCCTAGCCCTCCAATTTTCAAAATAGATAGATGTGGAGAATACCACTGTACCTGTGTTGGATACCTTATGAGAGCTAACTCCTCATCCTCTGGGCATAAACAACTTGAGCCCTACTTTGCCTGACATCAGCAGGTTCCCTTGAGTGAATTAGTGTTGAGGTGTGATTTTTTTTTCTCACTTTTCACTGATCTACTGCATTTCATTAGAATTTTATCACTATTATTTTGGTATTGGGGACATAAATATTGGGAAATTAAGTCACAGAGAGCGTTTTCTGCTACCTTGGTGAAAATGTGGAAGATGTATTAAAGGAACTCCATACAAAGTTGCAAAGAAAACATTGAAATAAATTATCTCATTCTTTGGATTTCTTAAATCTTCTTGGCTCCACTACCAGATTCTTAGAGAAAGCGTATTTGGTTAACAAGCATTAGCCTTGACAACAGACAACGATGGCCCCTCCAGAACTCTATCTGCAGACTCAGTAACACTTAGCATTGCTAGTCTGGCCACTGAGTGCTCTGGACCACAATAGGGCCCCAGAAAGACTTGAGGGGTTCCTCATGCCATTCACTCATCATTTGTACTATTAGGTCTAAAGTCCTGAAATTTAGGGAAACATTTGCTTTTCAAAGTTGTTGTGTTGAGGTCATAAGATTTAACATCCCTGTTTTGGCATTTGTTACCACAAGCTTATTTTCAATATGAATATAGCAACATTTTTTTTTCTATTTCATTTTTTCAGTGTCATGATTGAACTCAGCCTTGCACTTGCCAGCTAGCTACTTAACCTTTTGAGCTATCTCTCCTGCCCTCTGTTTTAAATTGGTTATTATGTTGCCTTTTCTTTTTAAAGTTTGTCTTTTTTAGAATTTTCGAATTAAAGTTTTTAAGATGCAGGCAAGGTGGTCTCCAAAAGTAAATATTTTGTATGATGTGAGAACATCACTGTAGTTGAGGTGATCCATCACACACATGTTAAAAAATCACAAGCATATCAGTGTCCCATTCTCCACTCCATCCCCTGAGGGAGAGAAATGGCTGGGCCCCACCAACACCATTGAGCATAACAGCCATGGACTCCTATCTGTAGTTGCTTAGCCAAGACTCCTGTTCGCTTTATTAATTGGGTATCAGGAATCCAAAGGAAAGTCGGCAGTAGCACGCATGTCTCTCTGTAGATTCCATAACTTGACCTCGTTAGTGATGTTTTACAAACAAATGTGAAATGTGTTACTTGTGAAATTAAGTGGGGAAAACCAAATCTCGTTGTGGGTGATGACACCAAATCTTTAGCCAACGAAATCCTCAGACCCCTAAGTGCATCTGTTCCATATCTGAGGCACCCTTAACCCTCAAAGGTATTTGTGCGCCCACACACACACACACACACACACACAGACACACACACACACACACACACACACACACACACACACACACTGCCAAACATCTGCTAAAGCTAGAACTTTCCATGCAATATTCCGAAGCTCAGCTCCAGGGAAGGAACTCTCACGGTGTCTGCAGCTGCTGCCACAGACAGTGCTTGGCCTATGCTTGCCTTCGTGGAGTCGCCATGGCGGTGGAGCAGCAGCACCTCTGTAATTTGCTGGCAATCACAGCACTGCAGTTGTCTGGTGGCTGTTGGAACGACCCTTGGTGGTCCTTAAGCTCGCATTCTGCTTGCTTCATTTGCTCGACATTTAATTGTAATTTTCCAACAAGGAGCTATTTTCTACTTCTTGTGAGAATACTATTTTTGCAGAAATCAAAGGGAGGAGCTGAAGAAAAAAAGAGAGGAGAGTGGCTTGATCTCTGAACAGGGAGAGTGAAAAAGGGTCCCTTACTATTGTTTAAGTTTTCTTCTGAGTCTTCTCCTGCCTTCTCCTGTGAGTGCTTTGTTTCTTCCTTGTCCTTGTCCTTCTCTTTCTCTTTTTCCTGTGTCTGCTCTTTTTACTTTTTTTTTTTTTCTCTTGTTAAATATGCAATCTGTGGGTGGACTTTCAATTCAGATGGAATTTCACATGCTCAGTGCAAGGTTATTAAAAAGCAACTTTTGAGCTAGGCGCGGTGGTAGATGCCTGTGCTGCCACCACTTGGGAGGCTGGTGCAGCAGGATCACTAAAAGCTTGAGGCCAGCCTGGCCTCCACAGTGAGTTTAAACTCTGTTTAAGAAGAAAGAAAGAAAGAAAGAAAGAAAGAAAGAAAGAAAGAAAGAAAGAAAGAAAGAAAGAAAGAAAGAAGGAAGGAAGGAAGGAAGGAAGAAAATAATCCTTGTCATTACAGTTTGAACACTAAATAATTTTACTTCCTAGTTATAAATACTTAATAACAATATAATTTTCATTACAGATTATTTTTCAAAACATTTCTTTGCCTTTTAATGTATAATATACAGCGCCTTATCACTAAGTTTGGACTCATATTGCTCCTCTTGCTTTCAGACTCCCCAGTGCTGGGATCACAGGCATAGGCCACCAGGTCTGGGCTCCGTGGCTGGCTCAAAACTTACAGGGGCAGGGCCAGCAATGCATGTGGTGCCAGGGATCGAAACAGATCTCATTATGGATGCTGTGCTTCCCTGTGCTTGCCTAAGTAGGTACTTAGTCTGTTGAGCTACCTTGCTGGCCCTTACAAAATTTCACACTATACATTATGCTCTATATGCATGTGTTATTGAAGAATAATTTCCCCCTATTCATCCTGCTGTAACTCTGTTGGTGCCATAAATCAGTGTAATAGTATTTGTAGGTGATTTGGGGTGTTGAACCCACAGATTATAAAGTAAGTCATCATTACACCTTTGGGTAGGAGGTATTTTTGAACTTTGGGGAAGCTATATTTTCAGAATTTTCTTAATTGTTTAAAATCCAGCAAGATGAATTTTTTGTGTGTGTGTGTGGTACTGGGGATTGAACTCGGGACCTTACACTTGCCAAGCAGGTGCTTATACTGTTGATCTATGTCCCAGGCCCAGGATAAATTTTGATGGAAGAAATATATGTCATGACAAAACATATAGATACATACAACACTAATATAAGTAGATAACAGGAATATTCAATGAAGTACTTTTCTTAATTAATTACTTAAAAAAGTGAATATCTAATAAATAGAAATGCAAATTAATCAAGCAAGAGGATGATTTATCTGATAAAATCTATGCAGGTGTCAAAAATCTCATTTTACATTTGGCTAGATGCAGTGGCACATACCTCTAATCTCAGCACTTGAGAGTTTGGGGCTGGAGTATCACTGTGAGTTCAAGGCCAGCTAAACTACACATGTGGGACACTTTCTCAAAGAAAAGGCAATCATAGGAGAAAAGAGGAATATATATATATACATATATATATATATGTGTGTGTATATATATGTATATGTGTGTATATATATATTAGCTGTCATATATATATATTTATATATATATATATATATATATATATATATATATGACAGCTAAGAAAATTGTACTGCTAATTTCTATCAGTTCAAACAAATTTCTATTAATGCATTGAAAAGAATAGTTAGCACTTCTATTGTTTGATCAATATTGCATGCCTGTATCTGGTAATCTGAGCAACTTGTTCAAAGATAACAACATGCAGCATAACAACTATTGTTAATTTCCTATCATATTGTTTTGAAATTCTGTATCATTCATATTCCTTTTTTCTCCTTAAAATAAAAAGTAATTAATGACCAAACAGCACTTAATACAATAAACAATGTATCTGTATATTTAAATTACTCTGAAATGACATAAATCTCAACGGCAATTAAATCCAAAGAGTAGAATTACTGCTATTTTTAAAATTTTCTTCATATTTCTCAGACTTCTTTAAAGACAACTAATATTGTTGGTTATGAGAAAAAGACATAAAACATCTGAAAATGAATAATTTTTAGATTTGTTGTTAATACAGTACACGACTTGAAAGCATTGAAGATATTTTGTTTGTTGTTTGGAGAGCATCTTAACTTTCCTCTTAGCTTCTTTGTAGGCTGAAGTTTTACTTCTAACTTTTAAGTACAAATGTGAAAAAGTGGCCCTATGTTTTAGTGAGGTTTCCTGGACTGCCAAGGAAAAATGCCTCTGGACCTGGGTTGTCAGTCTGATGTTTACATTTCCCACATGGCTCTTACCACTTGAGACTGTCTTTTCTAAGGGCTGAAAAGTATATATATTTTTAAAAATAACCCTTTCACTGGGAACAGTCTACCATCCACATGCACATCCATTGCATGTCTGTGCTTAAAGTGGGGTTGTCTGAAGGTATTTCCTGTGGCTTAAAGATAAGAAGGACTCACTTGAAAATCTTAATCAAAGGAAATATTTTCTCTAGATCATTAAGGCATAATGAACTTCTGTTGGCTAGAATGTTCCAAGTGTTCTACGGTCTCTACAGAGAATGTACGGCCACTCTGATTAACTTAGGTAATTAACGCTAAGGGTTGATATTGTACAATCTCACTTCTAGACTAGACTCCTAGTGATCTGCCTGTTTACATCCTTCTAAGAGCTGGAATTATAGTTGCATGCCACCACACCCATCTCAGTTGCCATCTCAACACACCTTGGGTGTGAAAGGGGGGCACGGCAGGCAAGGGGATTGAACTCCCAGCTGCTCATGATTGAAAGTTTTAATTTTTAATCTCAGAGAAGACACAGAAGGAACATTGCTCTTAGGCCAGCTAAAGGATCTGGTGTTGCGACAAGTCAGCAAAAAAATTTGATGACAAATTGTTGCTCTTTAGAGGACAAGATAAGGGGAGGGCTTGCCTAGGAGCTACCTGTATAAGAGCTGAAAGGAAAGCAAAG
>PVJA010004378.1:0-19890 GCA_004027025.1 Myocastor coypus
TAGATGGGCAGCGGCGGCGGGCTCTAGAAGGAGCCAACGATCTGGAGAGACTGAGCACTTCCAAACTACGGAATAAGACCTAAGCAAAGAGACCCCTGAGGAAAGAGCAGCACTTAATCTGGGGACGCCTCAGGAGCCACTGACCACAGAGGCAGTGTGTGATGCCCCAGCCAGAGAGCTGAGCGGTAGAAAAGCACGCAAGGCAGGACTTGGAGCAGAGCACGGTCCTCAGTGTCTGGTCCTCGTTTTTCTTAGAGTAGAATCAAGACTGGGACAGGGCTTTGGCACTTAGAAAGTCCCTAAAGAGAGGGTGACATTTTGGAAAGAAAAGAGAGGCTGCAGTGAGGATTGAAAAGAGAGGTGGTCCACTTGCTGTTGTTCATGCCATAGGGATCGCGAAAAGAAGCAGTTTGGGGACACTAGTGCCCTTCTTATATAACGTACTCCAGCAGTTTTCCTCAGTGTGGTTGAGAAGTATAAGGTCAACTCTTGAGTCCACTGGGGAGAGGAGGATGGGTGTCCAGAGTGTGAAAAGTCATGGTCAAGGCAAGAAGAAAGGAGAGCACCTTACAGTCACCCTGGTCGTGATTCTGCCACTGAGTGTTAGATTGGCCTGTTTGTGGCTGTCTCTGGCGAGCTATTTTGTCCTACTGTTGAATATCAGATTCGATGTACAAACCCCAATGAGTTCTTTCTCTGTGGACTTCCTAAACACTTCCTGTGAAGTTTGACATCACTCTACAGAGCTCAAAGCTTTTCATCACAGGTAGGACCAAGCCCGTGTGTATCTTCCTGCTTTGCCTCCAAGTGGCACGTTAAGAGACTTCTCTGAAGGATGCGGTGCCAACATCATAGAGTTCATGCGGGTAAATTGAGAGGCACTGATTAATAGCCGCACTCCTAACATGATGTTCTAGAAATAGCATCCATCTGCACGAGGAGGAAGCTGGGGAGTTTGTTAGGTCACCAGAGCTCAGAGCTTGAAGTGCAGCTTTACTGTACGGCATGCTTCTGTTGTTTGTAACTTTCTGTAATGTGTGATAACAAAGAGCAGTGTGTGGTAACAAAGAACACTCTGTTACCGCGAGTTATTTTAACCACCATCCTTCGGCTGCTCAGCCTTTTTCCCCCTCTCTTCCTCACAGCTCTGTTTCTGGCTCCCTGTCCCTGTCACCCACTCCCACCTCCTCCCCAGCTGCTCCTCTTCATCGCATGTGAAGTCCTTGCCCATGGCTGTTTCTCTTCCACCGTGGAGAACCTACTGTGGGGCTTTGGAACTGCAGAGTTAGAAATTGCTACTTTTCACTTTGTTTGCCCATGTTTCTATCCAGGGTTCTTCAGTCTTAGAGAACCCCAAGGAAACAGATCTCAGAGACCCCTCTACATCAAAGAAAGCTCAGGAATATGTGTGTGGGGGGGGGCATGTTTTCTCATATCTAGATCATCTTAAAAACTTTGGTAATTAGGCAGGGGATATAGCTCAGTGGTCTAAGTGCCTGCCTGGCAAGCACAAAGACCTGGGTTCAATCCTCAGTACCACAGGCTGTACTGGCCACGCCCCTGGTATGCCAACTCGCCATTGAGACTGGGTGTGGTGACACAAAACTATAATCCCAGCACTCAGGGGGCTAAAACAGGAAGATCACTAGGAGTCTGAACTGTGTATCGAGGCCCTTTACCAAATAAATAAATAAATAAATAAATACAGATTTAAAAAAAGCTTTGGCACTTGCTGAGTATGAGGACTAAATTGTCGCCTGCTACTTATCTCATATACGTACTACATTCTAAAACTTGAGTTTTTTTTTTTTTTTTTTTTTTTGTGACCATGGGCCCAGGAGCAAAAGAAGTGTCAAGAAACCATTGTAGAAGATTATATAAACTCTTACGTTAAATCTGTTTTAAAAGAGAATACTCATTTCTTTAGTTGCTGTAGGATTTGGAAAAAACTTATGTTTTCAAAATATATAAGTAAAGAAGAGAAAGGAAGTAAAAAAAAATAATATTTTTAGCATGCTAGATAAGAATGGGTGATGCTAGTCAGATTTCAGGGTTCATCTTGACCTGCTGCCTCTCGGGACACTGATCAAAGTTCCGTGAGTCCCTCTGATGCGGAGTTATTCATTAGAGTTCTCAGCACATAATTATTGACTGTCAGAAGATCTCAGTTTTGTGTAATAAATGAGTAGCATGCCTGCGGCTTGCTGAGGTGTTAGCTTAATAACCTCATAGAGAGGTTGTTTGTCTTATCCCTCAAGATTTGAGTAAACTGGCTTATGCTTTGCTCGCTCACCTTAAATGGAGATGTAAAGTTTAGGACTTAGCTTTCTTCAAAAGTTTATCTCTTAAGGGAAAGGGACACAGCTTTCTACCTCATTTTTTCTTTGTTCTAACTGCTTTTGAATTGGAAATGTAACAGATTTTGTTTTCATGCCTGCATCTTGATAAGAATGTGTATATATTTTCTCCCTCCTCACATGGTTATATACAGTAAGATGTTAGTAAATTGGTTCTGATAAGCAGTGCCACATTTAAATTGCTGCCTGCATGATTCTCTTACTCAGGGTTGCAATTATTTGTCTTGGTTTTGACAAGATGTCAACTGTGATAGGCACAGAACACAAGTATATCCCAAGACACCAGGGTACATTAGAAATCTTTCCAGACGCACATTCAAGTCCGTGGCTGGGGCTTCCATTCTGACTCGTCCTATGTCGTGGATGTTTATGTTTAAATTATTAGCTGATTATGCACATGACGGCATTTAAGAAGTATGAATCATTCTACTTAATGATTGTAATTAATGGTGGATTCTAAGAGTATTTTGCTTTCGTTTTCATGTTTGAGAAAATAAAAAGAGGAGAGCAATTTATTATCAGTCCTTTATTGGTAATGTTGGTAAAGGCACTCATGTGTGAGAGCTTCAATAGGGAAATCATGGTGGCTGATTTATAATGGATGTGTATTTCATGCCTACTGTGTGCAGCTTGTTTTTGAGAATACAGTGATGCATTGCATACAAACTCTTCTGGTGAGGAGGAGGAGATAGTCTAGTTGGGGAAGTACCTTAGTCACTACAGATTATTTGCTGTTCTAGCCCCCCCCCCCAAAGTTGTGGTGGTTTGGCACAAAGTGTATTCCCAGCTACGTAATAGGGTTTTCCACATATTCATGCAGAGACCCAGGCCCAGGCCACAGTAGGTTCCACTGTCATGCAGGTCGACAGCATTCTGTCTGTTTAACCAGAACAGAAATAGAGATTTACCTCTAGGAGCACTGACAAAGGACAAGTTTCTCTGTTCACATCCGTTGGCTGGAACTCAGGCACATGATCAGACATAGATAAGGAAGTCAGGGAAACGTGGTCTACACGCTACAGAGTGGGGGATGTCAGTATGTGCAGCCGAGGAGGAAGGGTTGAATTTGGTAAGACCAGCATGGACAGAGGACTAGAGTGACCTGCAAGAGAGACGTTAGATGCTTAATGTTTTGAAAAGAATAAAGTGAGTCATGTTTGTACCAGCTCTGCCTGGCAGTGATGTTCTCACATCAGACAGTAATCCTCCCAGATAAACTGGAGTTTCTGAGCCCTCGTGTAACCCAGCAACAGCTCAGGGATTTGTGGTGTCCTCGCGGTTCTGCAGCGGACCCTGCCCTCTACTGTTTGAACCAAGGAGCAGGCAGGTCAGTTTGGAAGGAGGTCTTGTGGAGTGGAAACCCTGCCTGTGGAAGTGCACTGTCCGGAGGAACTTCATGAGTAGGAGGATGGGTGAGGATGACAGCGTGACAGCACTTCTCTGCTTGTGGCTCAGTGTCCCAAAGGAAGAGGAACCAGATGAGGACTTTGAGAGGACCCTGATCCCTACTGTTGGGAAGAGCCCTTGGACAATCGCATGAGAGACCCCTGTCTGAGGAAGCGGTTGATCAAGATTTGTTCCCAGACTCAGTCACCTGAGTTTTGCTTCCTTCCCTATTTGCAGATCCTATTACGGAGTGAAGGAGTATCATGTCCCTCTGAGCACAGGCAAATTACATGTCCACGCAGTCTTTTTCCTAATTTGACTTTGACCAGGATTTTAAGCAAGTCACCCTCTCTGAGCTTCAGTCTTGTCTTCTATGAAAAGGGAGTAATTTTCATAACTTCGGCTTCTCACCTTTTCGAGCAGTTCTTCAGAAGATGTAAAGAAAAAAGCGTATTTCCAAGTTATACATGTCTTTTATGCAAATTTACGTTTATGGAGTTTGTTCCGAAGGCAACATTAGCCTAGCTCCAGAACTGAGAGAGGCACAGAGAGAAACTGGAGCATGGCTGTGGGGAAACCACTTTTCGTATGAAATGTCTTGCTTGCACTGGTCTGCTTACGTATGGGGGAATTTGCACGTCACAAAGGCTCTGTTCTGATTACCTGAGGAAACAACACAGCAGCTTCATTAAGGGATGTAAAAATGTTTTTAAGAAAAAGAAGCCTATTAATTTTTCCTGGGGAAAAAGTATAGAGTGGTGATGGAAGAGAGGCTTTTAAAGGACAGCTTTCTTTTATTCAGAATTTTCAGTGCCTTCTCTGATTTTTAAAGCCACTGAACACTTTCTTAGTAGGTTCAGTGAAAGACAGTACAGCCCAGAGCCCAAAGACTTTTATGCAAGACTTTAATCTAGAGCAGACTTTTAGAGCCATGCCAGAAATTGCTAAGAGAAGGAGAGTGTGATGAAAAACTCTGACCTCTCCTGACCTTGGCAGCAGGGATGGTACAGCCCAGCACCATCATTTCTCTGCCACATTATCCCAGCCTGGCTCGAAGGAACCTTTCGGCTTCTATGGGTAGTCAGATATGTGCGTGAGACAGTTAGGGACCTGCAGGGTATCCTGTGACAAGTGACTTCTGTTCTCCCTGAGCTGTTTTGGGTGCCACATACATCTCAGGAGAGCCCTGTGATTCCATGGTTACAGAATCAGAAGATTTGGGAGGAAATTTGAATTGCTGAAATTGGCAGTTGTCACACTGGGCTTTACAGAACCCAAAGCGGAGGGTAGAGAATCCCTGTGTGGCAATATCTAGAGTGACAGCCACCAGGTGGACGCAGGAGGCTCTGCTGTACCCGCTCTCACTGAAGTAGCACGGCTCGTACTCCTCTACACGTTAGACTTGGTCTGTGGTTTTAAAAACGTTCAGAAAAGATTGCGCTGATAAACATAATCTTAAGACCCCTGACCTGGTACAAATTTCTTTCACTCCAGCATTTCTTTTACAGTATCTCTGCCAGAGGTAATGCATTCTCACCTTACCCAGCTCCAGTGATGAGGAACTGTGTACCAGTCAGTGAAGAGACTGGAATTCCACCAGTCATTTGAACAAGCAGAATTCACTGTAAAGAATTGATAACCAGGTATCAAAAATGAAGAAGTAAAAAGAGAAGAGTAGGGATGGAGATAGAGCTCAGTGACAGTGTCTGCCTGGCAAGCACAAGATCCTGAGTTTGATTCCTGATATCTGACCCCTCCCCCCAAAAAAAAGGGGAAGGGGAAGGAAGATTTGTAGGAGACAGCTGTTTACCTGTTATGACAGGAAGGAAGGAAAGAACTTGGAATTATTAAAACCTGGAAGCTCAGAGGAGGGTAAGAGCTTGGAACCAGATCTCTGAAGAGGGGACAGTGCTGACAAAGGTGCTTCTGGGAGTGCTGGAACGTGAGACGTGGGAACGAACCACTGCGGCCACGATGAAAAACTGTTGAGGAGATGCCGAAAGAGCAGGGCTGGGGAGATAGCTCCGAGGCACAAGTGCCTGCGTGGCAAGTGCAAGATCGTGAGTTTGAACCCCGGTCCCGCAAAAAAAATAAATAAATAAATGAGGGGCTGGGGAGATAGCTCCGTGGCACAAGTGCCTGCCTGGCAAGTGCAAGGTCGTGAACCCCAGTCCCACCAAAAAAAAAAAAAAAGAGCAGGGCTGTGTGGAGGGAGCCAGCGCTGTCTCTTTTTAGGGTTCCCTGAGCTCTGCCTGTGGGCAGAGCCTGGCAGGGAATGCAGTGGGACAGGTGAAAGATGGTTGGAAATCCCCGGCATCACAAGCGCAGCACCGAGGGGTGCTGGTGAGGCTGGGATACAGGATCTTGATAACCAGCCCGGGAGCTCCCCTCTCCATTGTGTCCTGTTCTATGACTGAATCAGCTTTAAGTACAAGGTAACAAGGCAGCCAGAAGAACAGAAGTCACCTTTTCAAGAACTCGTATTTTTTTCCCATGCTTTCTTTTCTCCAGGTTGACTATGCCCAGTCCCTTGAGCCTGTGTCAAGGACACACTGTGTACACATTTTGGTTGTTGTCCTTTGGACAGACACCAGTGTGTCAGCATCTCTTTTAAATACAGTTCTCAATTTGTCAGTGTCTTTCAAAACTCTTAAGGATATGCGTACTTTCTGTCTTAGCAATTACTTCTAGGAATTTATCCTGATGAATTTTTCATGGTTAGTGTAGCAATTTAGCTATAAGGTTATTAATTGCAGAGTTGCTGATAATCTTGTAAAATCATTGGAAACCCATATGTATTTGAGAACAGGGAATTTGTTTAGACAGTGGATACTCAGCAAGTATTATAAATCAGGAGAAAGAAGAACATTTAACAGTATGTAGAAAATACATATATTTTTGTAGAACAAGCAGGTTATAAAATGGCAAATACACACGAACATGCAAGATTTCTAGCATATTCTTAAGTCTAGTGAATAATAATGGATATTTATTAAAAGTCCAACATATGGTAGCTGTTTTGAGATTGAGATATTCAGGTCAACTTTACTTCCTCTTGCTAACTAATCTGTAGTTTAGACATAGAACTTCACTTAAATATGATTTTATTTTATAATGAAAACTTAATTTGAATCAGAAAACACTATGGAAAGCTTATAATTGCTTAAAATTCATTTCTTTTGTCTTAGGGAGTACAGGTCTTGATAATAGGCAGACCCTAGTGCTTATATTTTTTCCCATGTTTTACATGCAAAAATATTCCTTGACCAGTTTTATTGGGCTATAACTTGCATCCAATGGAAAACTTCTATTTTAAGTATAAAGCTTCAGAAAAGTAACTGAGCCAGCCCATGTATCTGGAAGATCAGCATTCTGCAGAGTGTGTGCGGCGCCCCCTCCTCTGAGGAAGTGTCCTTGTCCCCTCGAGCTTAATGTGTGCAGCACCTCTATCCTGCCAGGAAGTGTCTCTGTCGCCTTTGCACTAAGTCCCTCTGCCAGCTTTGGCTCTAGGCAACCAGTTCTCTGCTATAGATTAGATTTGTCTGTTTTAGAATTTTAAAGAATTTTTTTATTTTATTTATTTATGTTTTTCTTGTTTCATAACCTTAATTTGCTTATTCACTCATTTTTATGGCTGGCTCAGCCTGCGCCCTGACGGCAGGGCTGGTGCAGCATGTGGTGCCAGGGATCGAACCGCGGTCCCTGAAGCCGCCCAAGCTTTCCCAAGCAGGAGCTTTAGACCACTGAGCCATCCCGCTGGGCCCCATTTTTTTTTTTTTTTAAGAATTTTTTATTTTATTTATTTATGTTTTTCTTGTTTTAGAATTTTACATAAATGGAATCATCACTATGTAATTGTGTTCCTGATTCTCGTGTCTATCTAATGTTCTTGAGATTCGTTCCTTTTTCTACTGCATATATAAGTCATTGATTCTTCTTTACTGCTGAGTAATATGCCACAATTCATCTACCCATACATTTGAACTGTCCCCTGTTTGCAGTAACTATGAATAAAACTTCTGCAAACATAAAATCCTATAGAAATCTTTATTCAATACCATTTATTTTTATTAAATGTTATTAGTTTTATTGATGTATGATTGATATAAAACATCACACATATTTAATGTATATATGTTGATGACCCTAGGCATATGCAAACATTCATAGTACCGTCAGCACAATCAAGATACTAAACATGTTGTCATGTGTGTGTGTGTGTGTGTGTGTGTGTGTGTGTGTGGTGTGTGATTGATTTCTGCTTTTCAAAAGCTCAGGTTTGTTGTGATCGCAGCATCAGTGGAAGATTCCTGCAGCCAGCGTTAGAATGTAAGCTACCTCCTAATCCTGAGACACTGAGCAGATCTCTTAAAGGGAGTTCCATTTTCTTATGTGGAAACTCTGGAATGTTATAGTGGGTGGCTGTCTTAGCTTGGCTCCATCTGTAATATTCTGTGGCTTGGTGAAAATGCCTAACCACTAAACGAAGGCAAAATCTCATTTCCAAAATCGTGGTGACTAGAGGTGACAGAGGAGGGTGACAACCAGGAAATTGAAACTGCTTATGTTTTTTGCTTTAAACTTGGCTCCTGATGGAGGGGCAAGATGAATAGGACTTCTTAGTGAAGTTTCTAAGTCACTTTGATGTCACAGACAGCATAGTGCACAAGAGTCAGAAAAGAGTATGTTTCATTTGTAGAACATCCATGTGTGACAGCGATGGAAGCATTTTGGCATTTGGTGACAGTCCTCTAGAAAGCAGAAGCTATAGGCATTTAGAAGTATATGGCCCACAGAAGGCCTAGAAAATAAGTGTTCAGAAAACAAGAGAACTGGATCCTTGGAATAGTGTGCCTAAGTCTGGCACCAAGATATGGCTTGTGTACAGTGCTATTTTAACTTGAATGCTGTCTTAGTTACTCTTCTCTCGTTGCTGGGACAAATACCTGACACTCAAAATAAGGGAAGGAAAGGTTTATTTAGCTCGCGGTTGCTGGAGATTTCAGTCCATTTTTAGTTGGCTCTAAGGCAGAGGGGCACATGGCAGAGGGTAACCTTTCATGGCAGCAGACAAGAGCAAGAGAGCAGGGAGAGGTGGCAGTAGCTCAAGCAGGCAACTTCTTTTCCTTCACATTGAAATGCAAATCACCTGCTCCAGGGGAGGTGCAGCACCCACACCCACAATAATCAATTACAAATTCCAGAAGCTGCCAAATGACTGCATGAGGCTTTGGGGGGACACCTATGCGCAAACCATAACCAACCCCAAGCTGGTTGGAGATCTGCCAGCCTGCAACTATAGGGACAGTGGCCCTGATGCTGTAGAGCCTGCTGTTTCATAATGTTAACTGTCCATAGCCAGGAAGTAGCTGGACAGTAAAATAATAAGAACGCGATTCTGAGTTAAAGAGAGAGGACCTACCCACTGGAAGTGAAATGAAGTAGAAATGCTAGAGAGTGTGGCTGAGGAAGTGCTCGGAGGTATACTACTTGTGCAGACTTACTGAGTGAGCTTTACACCCATACTTGGGCTGGCAGTTTATGTAATTGTACCCTCCAAATCGCCTCTGTGATGACTATTTTGTGTTCTCCTTTATAAGCAGGGGTTTTAATGCCTCAGATGCTTACAGGATAATGTGCTGCAGGTAACTTCGTATGCTCCCCATGTATTCATTCACTTAAATAACCTCAAGAATTTTCATTAACTCATTATTGTTTCCACATCAGAGCTGGAGAGAGAGAGAGGTAAAGAGAGTAGAGGCCTTAGTCGAGATGAACCCAGTTGGTCTGACCCCAGAATTTATAAATGGAGCCTTCGTTGTGTTGTGCCAGTACTGGGTAGATCCTGGTTAACGTTAAGAAGTGCTTTGAGAGGTGGACACAATACGAAAGCAGCATTTTTTGTACACAAGATCTTGTCCCATAGGGGCCACCGTGAGTTTCTGCTTTGTGGCTGTGAGTTGGAAATGCTTCCCAGGTGACTTTGCTTCTATTGCTCTGCTCTGTAACTGCAAAGTGAGGTGTGGAGACATCGCTTGCTCCTCTGAAGGAGTTCTATGATTGCGCTGTCATGACCCGGATGTTTACTCAGAATTTATTGATCCAGGATTTTTTTCTACCTTCTTCCAAACCGGAAACGTTTGTAGAGAGAGCTGGCAACTGCAAGATGTAACAAATTCCTAGGTGATCTGGGTATGCATTGAAACTGGGGAGGCTCTGTTTGAAGTGTCTTGTCCACACCTTGTATTTAGAATGAATGCTGCCCAGGAATACTTTGTGCCAGCCCGACTGTAGTACCAATGCCCTAAATTGTGGCAGGGACAGTTTCTGTGTGGACTGTACTACAGGAGTCAGTCCATGGATGCTTGAGGAATTGGTTTGCAATAAAATTATGATAGTTGCAAGTATAAAGCGTGTTTCCAATTTGAGATTGGCAGCTATTTTTATCCAAAGAGGTAGAAGTATGTACCTAAGGGAGCAATATTTATAAAAAAGTATAATAAACTCAAGTGAAAAAGGATTATAAGCATATACATCGTACTCTAAGGCAAGAACATATGCTTTTATTTAAGAATTGTTTTGCTGCTAATTTGGATTTGCAGTTCTGTTTGGTGCTGTAAGTGAGCTATAAAATGAGTGTGGTTTTGTTAGGCTGCTCATGTGTATGGCAAGGTTCTCTGTTCTAACTCATTCTGCTTACCAGAAGAAAGAATCCAAACAACCACAATAACGCAGTGATAAAACAACTAAAAAGCATGGTCCTAACTAGAAATCCAATTCTCTGTCATGTGCTGAAATCTCCGTAATAAGCAGGATGTCAAGAGAAGGAGTTCATGGTTGGCTAGACTTTTCAGCAAATTGCAAAGAGGAAAAAATGTCATGTTTTATTTATAGTGAATGCATTTCAGACATGGGAACTGATAGTTCAGTAAGGGTTATTTAAAATAGCCCTGAAAGTTTTATAAAAAACCCCTTACTCCCCTCTAGGAAATTAACTTACTATTGTCCAAACATTACTATCAAACTGAAGACACAGTCATTCATTGTCTTGGGAAAGTGACCTTGCCATAAAACAGTGCCTGCTCACCATACGGAAGCGTTGCATGCTGGTCCACGTGCACTTGTTCACCAAGAGCATCTTTGGTTGGCCCTTTCCATATCAATCTAAACCTTGCAGTGGTGCGAATAGCACGGAGAGCCCTGC
Organism: Myocastor coypus; assembly: GCA_004027025.1. Taxonomy (NCBI): domain Eukaryota; kingdom Metazoa; phylum Chordata; class Mammalia; order Rodentia; family Myocastoridae; genus Myocastor; species Myocastor coypus. The sequence goes on from PVJA010004378.1 coordinate 10,948, forward strand.
TTTGGAGACTTGGAGTTGCATATTCAGAAAATGATCAAACTTGATCATTTTAATATTCAGATTATCAAGATGAACCTGTTAGAGAAGATGAACAACTGTAAGGCAACCCAGGCCTTGGAGGAAAGAAACGCCAAGGCAGTGTGGGAAGTGGGAGTAAAGTTTAAACCAATGAGTAAGCAGGCTTCCCTGTTCAGCTCTGGCCCACCTTCCAGAGCAGCTGGCGTGGTGGGAGGGCCCGACAAGTGGGCACAGTGTTTGGTAAGCTTCATCCCTTCCCTTACTCAGAGCTGGCTGCTTCCCTCTCTGGCCAGAGGATTATATCCAACCCTGTTTCTTCTGCTGCTGTGTTTTTTCATATTCTACATATTTTCCCCTAATAGTACAGGTAAGTTCTTTTGACTGTGAAGCTGTGAGAGTGACTGCTTAGAAAGCTTTTAACATTTTTTTTAAAACTGTAAAATCACCTTAGTTCTATTTCTCCCAAAGAATGGAAATGCTAACTTAAGAATTGAGGCCTCCAAGCTATACGGCAAAGGGAATTTTTCATTTATTCTCTGGTTTCAGCAGCCCCAGGAGCACACTTCTAGTAGTGAGCAAAATTATAAGAGTCAAGGATATTGGCAGCTGTCACTTACGCTTTTGCCGAGTATTCTCACTTAATGATATCTCTGTGATACTTTTACAAATCAGGCTCTGAAATCCAGTTGTGTAAAGTGAACATTAGAAATCTCAAAGTCACAGATGAATTAGAAAAAGTCTGTTTTAGGCACTTCCATTTAGCCCCGTCATACCTCACTAGCAAGACTGGAATTTATTGGGGTTTGTGGACCATTAATTCATAATGCTTTTTGTTTAATCTTCATTCTGTGTTGTTTAAGAATCTTTCTGTATACCTTGTGCACCTCACAAAGTCAGAGAGATGAGGAGAGAGAGACAGAGACAGAGACAGAACAGAGAGACAGAGACAGGGGAAGGGGGGAGAGAAGAGAAGAATATGATGTATATGAACATGAGTGAGTAAGCTTTTCAGACATGTGCTTGTGACTTATTCCTTTACATTGGATGGCCCGGTGGCCACCCAGCAGATGTCTTCTGTGACAATTTCCCCTCACATTGTGCCTGTAGGCATTTGAAACCCTGGCATCCAAAGACTGCCATTGTCTTCTTCTTTAAATTCAAGGGGTGCTTTGTAACAATTGGTAATTCCCAGGGGGATGCTTTTGGTGTGTTACATGCTTTGAAATTGAAAGGATTTACAGATCCTTCTGCATAATATTGGCCAAAACATCATATGTGAGTTTTAAAGAAAGAAAAAGACCCCAGGTGTGAAAGGAAAAAATAATGACAAAGATAGCTGTTGTCTGTGAGTACACATCTGCATATTTCTGAGCGTGAGCACCTAGCAGAGTGGTTTAGTCTTGCTACCGTGTGGGGTGAAGCCATTTTCTAGCTTAGTTGGGCTTCTTTGGCTGGTCTATAAAAGAACAGTAAAAAGCTTACTTATAAATAATTTAAGAACGACTAGCAACAGATGACATGATTAATTGATCATTGGATAACTTGATTATTTAAATATTTGAATGTTGATCATTCTCCTTGGAATGTAACAGTGTATATGAAGCTTTTGCTCTGCGCAAAATATTCCGGCTTTTTCACCATGTGTGAGAGACAATTGCGTACAGCTTATCTGCGCATCCATTTCTGTTTTACTTGCTCTTTCTGCTCTCAGAATGATAGCATTCTATTTACGAACAAAGTCATTCTGTTTAATGCACAAAGTCATCCAGTAAAGAGTTCTTGTGTCTAAGTCTGCTCAGTAGTCTTTCAAGATGCAAAGTAAATCATTCCTTAAATTGTAATATCTGGGAAGGAAGAATCTAGCCCAGACTCAGTGAGAAATTATCCTACAAGGAAGAGAGTAACTAATTGGAGATTCCCAAGTCTTTTCTATAGTTTCCTCAGCCATAAAAACGACCTTCCGCAGAGACGGTGAGGACAGAATTCAGGTCCAGCGTGCATATACTGACACTGAACCACTTGAGGACTTGGATTATAGATAAATGGCCCCGGGGTGTCTTCATGCCACACTCTCTGATCTCTCTCAGGTAATGGGAACGATGGAAGTAGTGCGGAGAAGGGCTGGAGAGTCTCCAGAGCCACTCCTGTCACCCACAGGTTGCTGCTTGCAGACGAACATGTTTAGACTGAAAACCTCAAGTTGGAGAAAGCAGAATGTCCTTGGGGTCGGTTTTCATTTTAAAATCTACTATGGCATATTAGAACGATTCCCAAATCCTTCGTAAAAGAGCTTTGACAAAATTGCAAAACAGCTGTAAGAAGGCTCTTGACAAAATGGAATGGCTTAATTTCCCCATAAGCATTCATGATAGACTGAGAAAGCGCCCCTTCCCCGTGTACTTTTATTTAAGGCATTACGTGCCCCAGTCTGGATGGAGACAAGCAATTGGGAAACAAAACAAACCAACAAACCAGTGCAATGAAGGCCCAGCATTTTGCAGTTCTGAGGTAGGGAGCCTTGTATTGGACAGACAGCTGAAAAAGATACTTGAGCACTTTCAGATAGTATTCGTGAAAGAGCCTTCAGGCCATTTCAAACTCTGGTACTGGGCTTTCCGTGTACGTGGAGGAGAAGAACCATGTGCTTTTAAATCTGTTGATTTTGTAGGTAGTTCTTTATCTCTAATTCTGCTGCCTCATAGGAATAACACTGGGAATGTTTCTGAGTTGATGGCTGAGCAACTAATAATCTCAGAGGTCAGTCATCAGTGTGACCACCACGGGTTTCAGGCTCAGAGGCTGAAGGAGATCCAGCAGAACAACTTACTAGTCTCAAGATCTGGAAGTCAAAGTACCCCATTAATTCCCCCAACCATAAAGTTTTAGAGCTGGCCGGTGGTATCTTAGAAATCTACTCTGCTCGGCAGGTTCTTACATATTCAACAGGACATTTTTATTGAGCCTTATCCAGTGCCCTGAAGGCCTCATAAAGCTATGAGTTTTATAGTGTTTCTACTAATCTCATACATTTATGGAACTACCTTTATTGGCTGGACATGAACAAGCCCCTTACTTCTGTAGGGGTAAGAAGAGGGTATTACATTACAGATGATTTTTTTTTTTTTTTTTTTTTTTGTCTTTTTGAGACAGGGTCTCAGTATGCAGTTCAGGCTGGCCTTGAGCTCACTTTTGTAGCCCAGGATGGTCTCGAACTCTCACCGATCCTCCTGCCTCAGCCTCCCGAGTGCTGGAATTACAGGCATGCGCCACCACGCCCGGCTTTTACAGATGATTTTTGAAAATCCTAATTTTGTTGATATTCTTTAACCAGGTGATTCGGCCTGGATTTATTGTTCAAAGCTGTATTGCAGAGAAGTTGAATAGACATAATATATGCACACAATTATTCAAATCTGTGTTGTAGAGAACTTGATAGATACAGTACATGCACACAATTAAAAGCAAGAGAACAACCTATATCCAAAGACAAACTCCCTTGACAGTACTCTCTTTTGGTGTTCTCGCATTGTGGCTGTCATCTGTCTTTACGTGCTCACGTTTGGGTTGTAGTTGTATGCAGGCTGCAATGAATTATGGGTGGGGATGTCTCCTCTCAAATGCTTGCTCTGTGAGTCCCAGGATTTTCTCTTAATATTCGTTTTTGCTCCTGATTATATAGTACAGATTATAGTTGGTCAATTTAAACTAATTGGAAAAGGAAGAAATTGAAAAAAATGATAAAATTCACTGCTTTGACATTCAACATTTTGGATATTATAGGTTAGCCTCTTTTCTTCACTCATATATAGTATTTCTTTGCATGTTTCCTCTTTGATTTGGAAGTCCTGAGTCCTGTTTCTAAGTTAGGATTAATTTTATAGTTGAATGTTTTACAGCTTGATTTTTCTCTAGTTATCAGAGTCATGAGTGGAATATTCTGTTGTGTCAAATAAAGTATGTACTATCTCTTCTTCCTTTTTAATATTAAATTATTTGTTTATTTATTTGGTTCAGTGTCTTGTTGGATTGCTTGGACTTGTAGTGATCCTCCTGTCTCGGCCTCACCAGTGCTGAAATTACAGGCGAGTGCTACTATGCCCAGTTTCAGTGGCTGGCATGGTGCCCCTGGGATTCTGGGGCCAGCATGGCAATACTGGGGTTCAAACTCTGGTCCTTGCACTGGCAAGCCAAGTACTTAGACCACCAAGCTACCCCCCCCCCCCCACAATATACTGTCTGTTCTAATACTTCCTTGCACTGGTACTTCAGAATTCCATTATTATGATCAAGTTGCTACTTTCCTTAGGTTTGCATTTTTAATTTGAAAACGATCTGAAAGTTTGCCTTCGCTTGTATAAATTTCCATGACACATTTTAGTTTTTGCAGTTACGCTTTACCACAAGCCCATTTCCACCAACGCTTCCCCAATTCTTAGATTTTAATTTTCAGTTCTCTATCGTTTGGGAGATTTTTCAATATATAGCGTGATGCATCCTGATTTAATGTGTTTTGAGGATTTTCTCTGTGGTTTTGGCCCAAGAACAGTGGCTGTATTAGAAGTGAAACATTGCGTCACATTTTTTTTTTTTTTTTTAAAGATCAGTGGTTGTCTCTTCATTTTATTTCTAATTGTTAATGTTGTGGACAAATCTATATCGAACATTTATTATTATTATTATTGTTGTTGTAAGTAGGGATTGAACCCAGGCCCTTGCACTTGCCAGGCAAGTGCTTATTCTTTTGAGCTATCTCCGCAGCCCCTATCAAACATTGTTTACTGGTATCCTCTTTTCTCTCCTTATCTTATTGCTTGTGTCTTTTTAAAAAAAGTTCTGATACTGGAATATTGCTTGTCTTCTACCCTAGGATCCAATCTGATATTGATACTTTATTGTGTTTTTATTTGACATCCCTTTGTTTCATTTCTTTACCGTCTTTAGTAGTTTCCCTGTTATTAATATTTACTTCAGGTTGTTTCACATACAAAGTGTTCAAGTGCATCTTGTTGAACAGAAAAATTGGAAATTTTCAAAAATGATCTCCTTTTCTTCCAGCAAAGTGATCACTTGGAAATGCTCTAATTTTTCTGTCTCCTGGCCATTTTTTTCCTTTAATCCATAATGTCTAATCCTGTTTTCTGTGTTCTTTCTCATCTATTCATTCCTGCAAAGAAACTTCTTATTTATGCAAAATAAGGTGCTGAGGCAGTGTACTCATCAGGTTGTAGCTAGGAGACAAATTTCACCAGGAATTTCAAGAGAATAGGTTCAATGTAAGGTATTATTTAACCAAAGTTTTTGCATGCTAAAAAGAGGCCAAGAGGACTCTAGAAGTATATAAATGGAAAACACTGGGGACAGTTTCTTTCCTTTAGGGCTTGGGGGAGGGACTGCATGGAAGGAACTGGGAATTTGGAGTACTGCTTCCTGCTGAACTGAGGCCAGGAAATAGGCATCCCTGGAGAAGGTCTGGCTGCATCTGTATGTGGTGGACAGGTTTCCTGGCCACCTGGTGGGTCAGCGCTCTTGGAAAGAGCTGCTCACCTCAAAACCAGCAGGCCAGGTTGGCACCAAGGAAGGTGCTCACTGGGTTTCTGGAGGAATTTGTAGACAGTAGATGACGCTGGGCCCTGTGGGCTGCTGCAGGAGCGCAAAGGATGGGAGAAAAGGCGTTTTCCTGCTTCCGCTGCCCTGTCCCTCCAGCTCCCTCTGTTGGCAAAGCTGACTTTTTTCTCCAGTGGATGCAGGAGCAAGTGGACAGAGCCAGCACCTGTGGGGCAGAGCAGAACCAACAAGGTGTCTTAGTTACTTTTTACTCGTTGCTGGGACAGATCAAAATGAAGGAAGGAAAGGTTTATTTAGCTCACAGTTACTGGAGGTCTCAGTCCATACGCGGCTGGATCCAGGCAAAGAAGCACAATGCAGAGGCCAGCAGTTCAGGGCGGCGGAGCAGCAACAATGGGGACAGAGGCAATGGAAAAATCAGGGGAGCAGAGAGCAGCAATGTGAGTCTGTCTCTCTGTCTCTCTGTCTCTCTGCCTCTCTGTCTCTCTTTATACTACATTCAGGCTCTCTGCTTCAGCCTATCTGCCTCAGGCCACACCTGTAATCCCACAAGGACTCAGACCCACAGTCCCATCAATACTGATACACATAACCCCAATGAATCATGAGTCAAGTCTCAGAGTCTAGAAGTCCCCGCCCCATGATTGCCTGAGGCTTTGCGGGGAGGACAACTAGACATAAACCACAGCACAAGGGTAGACTAGGAATTGACAGTAGTTGGGAAACTGGCACAGACAAGGTGAGAGACTGAAGGGCTAGTTCTAGCACAGCTTTGTAGTAGCCAGGGAGAAGTCAGCAACGCAGCCGCCTGACAGGCAGAGAGAGAGAGAGAGCGAGCTGGAGCCAAGCATCAGGGGAAAGATGCTGATGAGTTGCTCAGATATATACAGGAGTTAGGAGACAGGCTTCCAGTGGCCACCTGGAGAGTCGGGGTGGCGGGAAGAATGCAGAAGGGCCAGCTGCTATGCACTCGACACCCCAGGGATCCAGTCAGAAGTCAGAGGCCTGGCTGCTGCAGAGTCCCACCTGAGTCTGTATGCGGAAGCCGAAGGGTCTGCCCCGGAAGCCTGGAGATGGATAAAGATGACAAAGACCTGTGCACCTTTGAGGAAGCAGAAACAAGACTTCCTTCTTCTTTCCCTTTTTACCCCACCCAGGCCATAAGTCTATTGGTTGGTGTCACCCACACCTAAGGTGGGTGCAGTAAATCGGTCATGCAGACACTGTCAACACGGTGCTAAACCAGTCAGCTGGGTGTTTCTTATTTAGGTTGACACCACAGTGAGCTGTCACCCCTGCCTCTGTTTCCCTCCTCGCTCCTTTTTTCTCTTTCCTTCCCCTCCCCTTCCTTTCCTTCCCATCCTTTTCCCTCCCCTTCCCACACCTCTCTCTTTACTGGGGATCAAACCCAGGGGCAGCCATCACCGAAGTACATTCCCAGCTGGTTTTGTGCCTGTTATCTTATCTGGACCCAGCATCTCACTGAACTGCTGAGTTGCTCAGCTTGGGCTTTGATTGTGATCCTGCTGCTTCAGTCTCCCAAAGTGCTGGTGTTACAAAAGGTCGCCACCACACCTTGCTCCAAAGAAGTTTTCATTGTCCTGTGACATCAGGAAGTGGCTGAGAAAATCCCTTTTTCCTGTGGAGCACAGACTTCATCCCCAAGGGACAGCCCAGAGGCTCGCAGCTGTGCTATAACTATGAGTTTTCATGTTGTTATCGGGTCTCTTTCATTGACTTCTTGCTAGGAAGCTGCTGATACTGGCTCTTCTATTAGGTAGAAATGTCTTAACATTATTGGTATAAGAACTTTTCCTTTCTAAATTCCTTAAAGAACTTAGTTTCTTCTGTTTTTTATTTTGATCTATTTTTGATAATTTTAATGAGATTTCGGAAGAAAGTTATATGTATATGTTTATACTGCCTTATCACCAGGAAGTCTCACATTTTTAAATGTGCCATAAATGTTTCCCTATACTTGTTTTAATCTTATTTTGTAAAAAACCCAGTGAATAAGCTTGTGTTTCTTGTTTCCTTTCTAGTTGAAATTATACCTGAGACAATCTAAGGACTAGAATATACTGCCTGCTTTATCTGTGTAGTTCTTATGGATATGGTCTACACATGTAGTGTGTAGCCAAGCTCTGGCAGCCCAAATAGACCTCTTCACCTGGAATATTCTGTTCTCGCCAGTATCGTTCATTAATGTCACAATTATTCGTAGACTTAGAATCATTCGGATGTTGCTACGTGATTTTTTTTTTCTGGCCTGAAGGAAACATTGCCTGTGAATACAGAGGCTTCTATTTTAGTAAGTCTGCTTATTAATTGGTAGAACATGACGTGTGTTGCTTAATACATTAAGGCAGAAGAGTTGGGAATTTGTATAAAACAAACAAATTTGGTACTGAATTTTAAAAACTGACAGAAGATTTCTCAGTTTAGCTGCACTGGTGTTTGTATAAAATGGTTCAAAAGAGGTAAGATAAAGAGTGAAGGGCTTAATCCTATGTGTGAAAATTAAGCAAATGTCTCAGTATTTAAAAGATATAGCCCATTCCCCATGCCCTTGATTCAGTATCTGTTCAGAGTTTCTGGTGACAGGCTGGTTCATTCTTGGTGGCAGGGGAGAGGACAGCTCTGTTTTTTATGTGGTACTGGGGATTGAACTCGGGACCTTGTGTGTGCCAGACAGACACATATGCCATTAAGGTATATCTCTGGTTCAGATTAAATTCATTGGCTCTGAAATTCCCAGAATGAAGGTTTTTTTTTTTTTTTCTTCTTCTTTTTCTGAGATTGAGCAACAGTTTCCATTTCAGTCTTCAGGCCTGTCACCTGTAGTTCCAGATGAGACAGTCACACCTGCAGATACTTGAGGCTCCCCAGGGAATTGGGACCAGCTCTGTCACCAGGGTGCTAGCAGCCTCATCGTCTGCTGCTGTCGCCTCCATCAGGATTGGTGCTCATTTTGAAAGTTTGAAGCCCATGTCCCTCTATGGGAAAATGGGAACCACACAGTATTGGAGTTACTTCCTCTTTGACACCGATTCGTTTTTATATCTTTGAGGAGTAGAGGGCCTGGAATTGACTGTTAATGACAAAGAGGCGAGCCCATAAGGATGCAGACCTTAAATAACCCTCACATAACTTAGTGGGTGTGTTTTGTTCTTTTTAGCTTTATTTATTTATATTATGGCCGGCTCAGCCTGCCCTGGGAGTGGGGCTGGTGCAGCCTGTGGTGCTGGGGATTGAATCGCGGTCCCTGCGGCTGCCTCATCTGGCCTAAGCAGGTGCTTTAGACTGCTGAGATATCTTGCCAGCCCCAGTGGGTGTGTTTTAGGATGCAAAAATTAGTAG
>PVJA010004378.1:19990-86819 GCA_004027025.1 Myocastor coypus
TCCTTCCTTCCTTCTGTCCCCTCTTCTTTCCTCCCCTCCCCTCCCCTGCCCTCCCTTCCCCTCCCCTCCCCTCCCCTTTCTTTGCTGGGGTGGAACTCAGGAACTTGTAGTTGTCAGACAGGTGCTTATGCCCCTGAGCTATCTCCCCAGTCAAAATTCTTTAATATTAAAATATACTCTGGTCTTTCCTTGCAATACTTCTGTAAATTTGCTCTTACCTCCAACTCTTTAGTCCTTGTACATTTTCTTATGTAAAATACATGAGAAAATTCCTTATGAATCTCGTTTTCTTTTCCTTAATGTCCATTTGTCAGCAATATCAAAGTTCCTTTTTCATTACTGAGACAGCATGCTACCTTTAACATATGCCGTATTCTAAGTTTTGCCTGACTTTATTTCGTACTCTGTCCTTGTTTGAATACCAAACATACCAATGATACTTACCTTTCAGAATTTGTCCAAAAATATCTTACAGCTTTAAAACTTATTTGACATCTGGGCCAGGATGTTTGTTTCCTGAAAGTTTGTGTTTTATGATCTTCATACACACATTTCACTTTTATCAGTACATTTATTGTGAATATTGGTCACACACATACACATACGCACACACGCACACACACACCGAGTTACATCTTCACTTGTAATTGTTGGTACCTTCAACCTATTGTTGAGTTATAGATGTGAGACGATAGAAAACACTGTTCATGGAAACTCTCCAAAGGACTGTTATTTTATCAAGTTATGAATTTGGGCTGATTCTTATCAAGCTTTTTGTTAATGGAATTTATTTTAAAACTTTAAATTTTTTTTTCTGTATTTAGTGCAGGGTCTGTGGGGTCTCCCTTCAGAGACTGGACTCCTCATAATCCTCCTGTTTTCAGCCTCCCAAGCACTATGGTTGCAGGTGTGTGCCACCACGCCCAGTCTTGAGTTTAAAACTTTAAATGCATACATAATAATTATACATATTTACAGGATACATTTGAGTTAATCAAATTGTGATACTTAGTTTGTCCATCATCTTGAACATGTATCTTTTCTTTGCTATGAGAACACTGAGAATCTTTTCCTCTAGATTCTTTGAGGTGTACATGCAATAACTGTAGTTCTCCTTGTCGTTAACAGTATACCAGGGCACATGCACTCTGGCTAGCTGTAAGTTTAGACCCACTAACTAGTCTTTTCTTCATCTTCCCTCCCCTTCCCAGCCTCTGTTAGCCACTGTTCTACTCTCTACTTTTATGAAATTAGTTTTTTTTTTTTTAAGTATTATATATATTTAAAGCACCTGCAAGCGGGTACAGAGGCCGGGGGGTCTGTCCCTGGGCCTGCTGTGCTAGCCCTAACCCCTAGAGCTTGTTGAGATGGTGAATGAGACTGGGTATGGTGGCACACGCTTATAATCCCAGCACTTGGGAGGCTGTAAACAGGAGAACCACTATGAGTATAATCTAGTAGTGAGACCCTGAGTACCCTGGACCATTCCCTAAAAAAAAAAAGTATATATAGTGAAATAATGTAGTATTTGTCTTTTTAGTTCTGGCTTCTTTCACATGCTACTGTGTCCCTAGGTTTGCTACTATTTCTGCAAATGAGAGGATTTATGTTCTTTTTTTGTTGCTGAAGAATGCTCCATTGTGTACATATACCACATTTTCTTTGTTCATTTGGTGGACGCCTCAATTGATTGCATATGTTTGCTGTCATGAATCGTGTTGCAGTGAAGAGAGATGCGTATATATTTGGGAGTTTGTAAACTTCTGTTGATGAAATCATCTAGTTACTTTTCTTACCATGTTGATGTGCTAAGTTACATAAATGTATTTCTGTGCATCCAATCATTATTCACATAGAATTAGCCACTCTGGGTGGTAAAATTTGGTTTTAGTGCTTTGCTTTCTTGTCCAAAAGGCCAAGCCATCACTCTTCCTTCCAGTATAATTTGTTACATAGCTTTATTTATTTATTTATTTATTATTTTTTATTTTTGTAGTACCAGGGATTGAACTCAGGACCTTGCACTTGCCAGACAGATGCTTATTCTACTGAGCAATCTCCGTAGCCCTTTTACATGGCTTTAAAAGTCTCAGGGCTGGGGAGATAGCTTAGTAGAACAAGCGCTTGCCTGGCAAGCACAGGGTCCTGAGTTCAATCCCTAGTACCACACACACACAAAAAAGTCCCTTTAATACTGAATGATACTTTATATTCCTTGTTCTATGAAACATAGAACTTCACTGAGGGAGACATCAAAAAGATTTATAAGTGACAAGTAAAGACAGGACTTGTCACGCATGCTCTGTGCCTGTGAATATTGTGAAATATACAGACTGCGGATGGATCTGTGGTGATGCTGACTCATAAGTTTTACTTTGTGAGTGCGTGTTTCTGTTGCAGAAAATCAGTCTGACCTTTTAACATCGATCTGCTAAGATAAGAATCTAAGATGACTTCAGCCCAGGTGCTTAGACCATGTGTCCATAAGAGTGGGTCTGTAGTACATTGTACGTACATTCTTATACGTGCTACCTAAATTATTTTCACAACAGTGATAGAGGAGACACAACAGTTATTACCTCCCATTTTATAGGTATGAAACTGAGGTTCAGGGAGAATAAAGAGCTCAAGATCCATGGCACAATAGAGAAATGATATGGTTAAGACTAGACACCCTCCGTGCATTTTCTATTTTGTGTCTACGTGCCCCCCCAAAACCTGACGCAAGTCATATACAAGGCTGTTTCAGAGGTGGCCAGATCTAGAATGTTTGCTACTGAAATTAAGGGTGTCCACTGATTGGTTAGGTGCCCACACTAAACTAGGCAACCTAGATTGAGTGTTACTGGACAATTACTTGCCTCTGTTGTCTGCTGCATGCAATCGACTGTTTCTCCTCTGCATCCCCCTGTCATGCCCCTGCCATGCCACCCTGTCTTGGAGCCAGCCAACTGTGAGCTAAATAAGCCTTTCTTCTTCTAACTTTGATTGTTATTATTTTGGCTCAACAATGAGAAAAGTAATTAGAGCACCCCACTATCTTCTTAGACTAAAGCAGTATTCATTCCTTCTTTACTTGGGGCTTTTTGAATGATAAAAATTATGACTGAGGAGCTGAGTAAAGGGTATAGTGACAGTTCGTGTTCTTCACTTATGATCTTCTAGCATAATGCATTATGAAATATGCTTGGTGCAAGCTCGTAGAAAAAAAAAAAACATGTTGTTCAGTCTTTGCAAATGTCCAGTGCAACCTTTTGTGGGTATTTACATGGTGCTCCAGACCTGAAATAGGAGTCCTTCTTTTTACTTTCTTCCTATGCTGCAGTGCAATGTTAAGAATTGAGTAGTAGTTGTTACAAAGCAGAATGTTGTATTATTTAACCACAAGAAACTTCATCTGAGCATGTGAGGGGTAGCTCAGAAAGGAGGCCTACTAGGCGAGTTCTGAGCAAGGAGAAAGGTGGGGGTGGCTGAGCCTATGATGGTGTGTGTCTGTGAGCATGCGTGAGTCTCGATTCCTGGGAAGATGATAAGTGACCAGTAGAGAAAGAAAAGCATGCTCTCTGAGCGCTGCTCATGAGGGCACTGAGAGGAAGCGGCCCACATGGAAGAGACCATGAGTTAGAGCTAGTTGAGCATGACTGCCACCCAAAGTGCTAAGAAGTAGATTGTCTGGGAGGAGAAGCAGAACCAAGTCTGTGGTTGAAGAGACAGTACTTGTTGAATCAGAAAATTGGAAGTGAAGACAGTCATTGGAGACTGAGTCCTCCCCATTAATCTTGGATAACTGAGGCCTTCGAATATATTTAAAATTAAAGCCAGCAGTGGAATTAATATAACTAAAACTGCAGGAAAACTCATAATGAAGTGTGACGTGAAAACTTCATCATTGGAATGGCTTGGGGTTGACTAGAATTTCAAGCCTTGGTGCTTAGTTGAGATGAGCTGAGCCCAAAATGCAGGCTGGTTGGAAGCCTTGAGTTCTAGGAAGAAAGAAAGATCTGGAACTCAATATGGCTTTGAAAGAGTTAGGGGTGAGATTCTGGTTCAGATTTGGTGGGGCCTCCTACCTGCCCTAACCACGGGTATAATAATTCATAGATGTTTTAAAGTCAGTGACCCCCAAATGTGAATAAACTGCTGAAGCAACCTTGGGCAACAGCAGGGACCACGGCTCAATCCCTGACACCACATGCTGCACCAGCCCCAACCCCAAGGGAGGCTGAGCCGGCCATAATAAAAAGCAAACAACAACAACAACAACAAACAAATAAATAATAACAAAAAGTCAAAATGTGAATAAACTACATTTGCAGAAGTGAGAAACCCTTCCTAGAAGAGAAGAAACCCTGAGGCAGAATAAGAGGAGTGATCTGACATGGACACAAGAGGAAGAAATCGGCCTGCCTTTTCACTGATTTTGAATGACTGTGTGTTGGCTGCTCTGACTGCTAGAATCCCAAGGATCTCCAGCCAGAACCAGTAACAACTAAAGATCCTGAATCATGACCTAAATCAGTCCCCCACCCCACCCCACCCCCCGCCTTTTATTTAACCAGGTGTGTAGCGATAGAGTGCAGAAGTATGAGGGTCGCTTAGAAAAACCAGTAGAGTGCCCAGTAAGGGACACATGACTTTTTTTCCCAGGAACAAGGCCAAGGTCTGAAATGGGTGGGGACAGAGCTGGAGTGCTGCGACCAATCTGCGTGGGTCTGTGCAAGTGTCCTGGAGTCACCGTTGAAAGGTCAGGGGCAGAGCAGAGAGGAATCTCCAGGGACATAGAGCCAGGAAGCCTGAGGAAGAGTGAGGAGCATCTCTCAGTGACTGCAGAAGCAGCCTTCCAGCCTGTAAATCTTAGCGAGCTGTCTTGTACTTTAGAAAACCATAGGTTTAGTCTAATAGTATAGAAAAATCCCTGAAATGTTGCTGGTGCTCAGCTCTCAAGACTTCTAAAAGGGAGAATCCTCAAGATTAAAGCAGAAGGACATTGATGTTAAGCTCAAATACCTATGCTATAGAGTATTAGTATCACTAAGCTTCTTTTCTGGAGGGTTAACAACTTAAGCTTGCAGACTAAAAATTAGAGAAAAAGAAGGGCTACAAGGATAGCCAATATTTTGGCCCTAGCCCTTCAAAGTCAGTGAGGACTCAGACATAAGATAACCTGTACTGTAACATCCTGTAACTCAGTGGTGTCCTAAATTTTCTGTTTAAGGAGATCACGAGGCCACAGAGGAAAGGGATTGATGATATGTAGTGTGTCTAAGGAGAGTCACCTGGAGAGAAAACATTGTCTCAGGCTTTTACAGAGAGCAAACTGGTCAAACAGTGGCTGTGACTCATCCTTACGGCTGACACTGACAAAAGTTCTACAAAACACTGTACATGATTTTAAGGTAAATCCTGAGGGGGATTTGAGTGACTTTGTCAGATAGGAAAGTTACATGTTTTGTTATATAGGTCTTGCTTTAACTTGGCCTTACCCATCCAGCAGAAAAGTTTAACAAGAAGGCATAAAAAGTAAAGACAGATAAGTATGCTGAGCTGTAAAAGGCCCAAGTGAACAGCTTCTGACAATGCCAGTCCCGCTGATAACCCACTACTATTATGGCCTCTTGGACTATGCATACAACTGCCTCTTAGCTCATTGAGAAGAAATATATGTACCAATAGTGTTTAGAAAAGTTATCATGTCTGTATCTTGCACTCTGAACAACTACTATGAAGACAACAATATGCACTGTTCTAATTATTGTAGCCGTTCTACTAATATGTTTTGAAATTCTGTCATTGTTATTTCTTATTAAAAGTAATAAAATTATTTTAAAAAGTCAGTGGTGGAATGAATATAACTAAACCTAGGAGAAAACTCAGACTGAACTTGACTCCAGATTCAGTGACTGGATTCCTTCCTTCCCAGCAAATGACCTGACAGAGACCTGAGGCCTGTTCCATGAATACATACTGCTTTCTCTTCCTCTGCTATTCTTTTACATAAAGTGTTCAACACAAAGTAAGTCATGAGCTGTGTGGAGCAAGCAAATGTGACTCTTGGCCAAGAAAAGTTGCCAGTAGAAGTAGACAGAGATGTTCTGCTTTGGGGATTATCATGCTAGGTTTTAAATGATAAAATATACTCAGAGATCTAGTGAAAACATGAAAGAACAAATAGTGAATTTCAATGGCAAAATAGGAAATTGTTTTTTTGATGAGTAGAGGTAGAGAAGTGTTTCTGAGAGTCTAGAAGTGAAGAAATGAAGAGGCAAAGATGCTGTTGATGAGCAGAAGGGGTTTTGAACCCAGAGCATCATCCGCTTACTCTCTGCCGTGGTTTGGTGTCCTAGCTGTGCATATTTGCTTCATAGTGGTTAATTATAGAGGAAAGGAAATCAAAAGCAAAGAACAAAACAAAATGAAAACAAAGCCAAGGACTTAGACCATCTTTGGCCTAGAGAAATAAGAAATCCCAAAATCTAGGCTCACGAATAAATCATGAATCTGTTTTCTTTTCTTTGGTCATAAAGCTTAAGGTACATTTGTGATTCTGTATAATACGTGCACCAAGCTATGCACAGTGCATCACTTTTGTCTTTTGTCCCTGGCTTTGTTTGAAGAAATCATTTGTTCAGAAGGGCACGTCAACCAGACAAAATGTCAGTGTTCCAAAGCCCAGAATAAGAATATACACATATGGATATTTTTAGATAACAATTTCTTTACGATTGCAGTCCCCCCCACCCGTTTATACAGGAAGATCAAGGTTTATAGCAAGGTCTGTAGGCTTTTCTGCATAAACTCACCGTCAAGGTTTTCTTTTTCTAAGTTTTCTCAGTAAAGATCATTTTTTCTTACAGCCTTAAAAGTATTGTCATGTCTTTTCCAAGTAGTGTCAGAAGGTCCTTTTGGTATCACTGAAAAAGTTGAGTAAACTACTTTTTTTTTTTTTTTTCAAGCTGTATTCTGCTGTTCCCTGGGAAGTCGATTTGACCTTTCCTTTTTTCATTTTATTTATTTTTCAATTTTCTTTCATTTGAAAAGGAGTGAACTGGTTCACACAAAATGTGACTATACATTGTGCCTTTCAGTCAAGGACAAATAATGAGTCTGAAACAGACCCCAAATGCCTGTTGAACTCAAGTCTTTTCCAAGAAATGAAAAAAAAAAAAAAGCACGGCTTCTTATTTTATGTGATTATCTGTGGTTCCCCCCCCCCATACCAGGGATTGAACTCAGGACCCTGTGCTTGCCAGGCAAGTGCTTGTTCTACTGAGCTATCTCCCCTGCCCATCTGTTTCTTAAATTGTTCCTTGTCACCTGTTTCTGTGCTTTCCTGTTCATCTCTCTAGACCAAAAGTGCTCTGATAGATTTATTATCTGTGCTTATTAAAAACAGACATAATCAGAAAAAAAATTAATTTGCAATTAGTTAAGATCAACTCCAGAATCATGGCCTTAATCAGAAATATATGAATAATTTTAAAGTGATGAAAACAGAACATGAAACCAAGTTTGGAAACCTTTGTGCCTTTTCGATTTTTACAGTTTGGGGCAGAATCTCATTTGCCTGCCCAGGTAGGACTTCACGTTGAAATTCTTTCATTTTTGAGGGCTGCCGTGAGAGATATGTGCACCTGCCCTGGCTCAGTGTGGATGCTGTCCCAAAGACAGGAGCCTCTGTGACCACACATCCTGCATGTCTGTGAAACCAGACCTGAAATTAGGCTTCTCTTAGGTTCTGGCTTTTAGAGCTTTGCTGATCTTTTGTAAAAGTACAAAGTGGGGGCCCGGCGGGATGGCTCAGTGGTCTAAAGCGCCTGCTTGGGAAAGCTTGGGCGGCTTCAGGGACTGCGGTTCGATCCCCGGCACCACATGCTGCACCAGCCCTGCCCTCAGGGCGGGCTGAGCTGGCCATAAAAATGAGTGAATAAATAAAGGTTCTGAAACAAGAAAAAAATAAATTAAAAAAAAAATTAAAAAAAAAAAAGTACAAAGTACTCTAGGATCGCGGTTCTTAGTACGATGAATTTTGGGATCGCACTTGTAGTAGGGGAAGACTGCAGGTGTCGAGCTCTGTAGTTCTGGAGGGGCTGCCTGTCACAGCTCTCCTCCTCAGATGTTCAGGTGGCTGTTGTGGCTTTCTCTCCAGGCAGATGACATGCAAATTGTCTTGAAGAAGAGAGGGACTTTCTAGCACATAAAGTTGCCATTTAGGCAGTCAGTTTGTTCTGTGGTCAAATTCTTTCCTCAGCCTACTGCTGTTTTACCTTTTATAGATCTGATATCTCCTTTTGACCCTAAGTGACCTCTGTCTTCCTGGGTCGGTGTCAACGTAATGCAAACGTGCGTGGCTAGGTGTTTCTGTCCCTTCACACCTCCTCGTCTCTGTCTTCTTTGCGTTCAGTCTTTGTTTTTTCTCTCTCCTCTTCAGTCTTCATTCTGCTCCAGACACGAGACTTCCTGAAAAGCTGGCGTTGAAATCTTTCACTGCATTCCTTGTGTCCCCTTTCACAGTAGCATTACACTGGGACCCCATTCTAAACTTGTGGAATCTAGCGCTGCCCTGGTTGTTCATTTGAATCTGGTCTTACCTTGCAGTAGGACACAGAGAGGTAGACCTTTGGCAGGTGGCAAGGAGGTCTAGGGCTGGAAAGAGAGGCAAAGGAGGGGCAAGAGCAGGGACTTCAATCAAGGTGCAGTGTGTGTCTGTGCCAGCCTCACTGTGTGTCACGAACGTGCTGAAATGATGTCATCAAGAGGAGTAGTCCCGAGATGAAAGCAGCCTATGTCTGGGGCTTCTTTTTGCGCCTCCAGAGAGCTGCAAGTTGGTCCTGGCTGCCCACGAGCCAGCTTGCTGCTGGGGCTCCATCGAACGTGTGCCTGCCTGGCAGTGTGTCAGCAGCGCCGTTTCTCCTGTGTGCCACAGGGCTTGACACACGGTGACAACACATTATTCTGAAATTTCAAGTTGCGTCTTCTACGGAAAGATCCTGCTGGTCGTACACACAACCGTCTCAATCATGTAATGTTCTGTTGTAAACGCTCCTGTGTCTCCAGGTTGTGATCCCTGAGAGGCAGCGCTTCTGTCTTGATCAGCTCTGGAACTGTCGTGTCTGCGCTGAATTTGTCAAATGGAAGATGCTCTGTAAGGGGCTTTGATTGTAATACCGAGGGATGTACCAGAATGGGATCAGAGCCGGGGATGTACAGAGGCAATCTTGAGTTAATTGCACCTGAAATGTAGAGAGATCAGAGGCTGGATTCTGCTTAGTCAGACTGGACATCTGCAGCTACAATTCTCAGAATAGCTCTGGAAAGAGAAAACAGAGGCTTTTGCCAAGTCTGCCGAGGGCCAGGATGACCACTCCGTGCTAAGGTACAGAAGGGCTTGTTGCGCTACTCATTGCTGAGTCCAGGATACAGGAGCAGTGGCAGGGCAAGAGACGGAGTGTGTGTGCTGTTGCCCTCTCCTGCTTGTGTCTGCCTGGGGGAGGGGAGGGGACAACAGAACTTCCAAAAGTGAAGTAGCATATTAATGATGCTAAGAGCCCTAGTTAGCAATATTAGATAAATCCTTGAGAAGCCCCAGACAGGTTCATTTCTAGCTCTCGGGGAATCCTCTGACTGAGCACAGAAAGCCTAAAGAGGCCCGGCAAGATAGCTCAGTGGACTAAGCGACTGCTTAGGCAAGTTCAGGGGCCGGTTAGATCCCAGGCAATAATACAGTGCCGTGCCCCCCCCCCCCCAAACCCCTGGGCACCCTGAGCCAGCCACAGAGTCTGGCGTGGTGGTGCATGCCGGTAATCCCACTGCTGGGGAAGCTGAAAATGGGAGGATCACTACACACTACAGTCTGAGTAGTGAGACCCTGTAGCAAATACATACAAGAAAAGAAAATCCAAAATGGTCAGGTGTACTGAGGCGCAAGAGGTGGAAAAGCGCTTTATTTTCACATATGTTGGTCAACAGTACACACTGGTGTACACACACACACACACACACACACACACACACACACACACACACACATACCCCATAGCACAAAATTTTTAAAAGCCCACTCTGGTTTTGCCTTTTCATGGTGTTCACTATTCCTATTTTTATTGAGAACCAGTATGGAGCTGTAGAAAAGAAATAGATGAAAGGGTCGGGAAAAATGATTTGGGGTCTTCAAACTCTGACTTGCCTCAGAGGCAGCTCTGTGGCCCAGGTGACCTCCGACCCTGCGACTGGACTCTGCCCAGGACCCTGATCAAGCCTGTGTTTGCCCTCTTGTGCTGCATGGTCATTTGTGTGCCTGTGGGCCCAGCCCGCTGCTTCGGGACACATGTGCTTTCATGACTCACCAGCGTATTCATTGTCAGCCTTGAAACTCAGGCAGTTCCTTAGAACTTGGAGAAATGTTTCCCTGCTCTGCATCTTTGAGGCCTTGGTCCTGAGGGGTCCCGTGCAGCCCAGGAAACATCTGCTGAATACACTGCTTACAGGCCTGAGCGTGCTGAGACTGGAGCAGCGACCATGAACAGTGGGGGTCCCGGCTCTTGTGGGACTGTAGCCCTTTCTTCTAAGCATGGAGCCCCTTGACTTGGGCGGGCACTCACCCTCCTCTCATTACCCTGACTTCATCTTTAAGTGAGTTAGAACTTTGGAGAGCTTTGTCTTTGCCTCAGACATTTCCTCTTTGCTCCTTTTTCTCATGCAAATAGCAAGCATCTGATCATTGTGTAAAAAAGATTGAAGGGTGAGAGCATACACTTGAAGGATCTTCTAGAATAACTTGACTTTTGGCTTTGACCTAAAGTAAGTACTTGGAAGTCTTTATTTGATAAACAATGCAGAGCAAAACAAAATCAAAGTCTGAAGCAGGAATTTACCCTAAGCACCTTTAGCAACCCTTCTTCATCTTTACTTCAGTATCAAAAGCAAGCCTTGCCAATGTTCCATGGTCTGAGTAGAATAAATTAAGGCAGAGCTTTAAATGTACATTTTTAGGCAGTCTGCAATTGGTCCAGGTGCCACTGATCAATTGGAGCTGCAGTATTATTTTCTCATCTTGGCTCTGTAGTGTTTATTGTCACCAAGATTTTTTTCTCTTGATGAATAAAAGAAATAAGGCCTGCACCTGCTTCTTCCTCATCCTTAAACACCCTTCCTACATCTGTCCACTGAAGAAGTGCCTGCTATGTTCCTAGGACTGTTTCAAGTTTAGGCACTTAGAACATTATGCTGAATAATACAGAAGGCTTTCTTTCATAGGGTTGACAGTCTAGGAAGTGACTGCTCATGGCCACGGTGTTCCCTTCACAGTAATGAAGAAGTTGTGCAACTAGATAGTGACGGTGGTGGTTTAGTGAATCACACACTTAAGAGAGTTAAAATGATAATTGTTACATGGGTTTTACCACAATTTAAAAATTAAATTAATCACATTTAAAACCCCATCATGCTGAAATACTTTTGTGTTTATAGTATTTAGGAAATAACCTGAAAACTCTATCTCTCTGCTTTGTCCTTTGCTTTTGAGGGGAGTGGGGGAGTTTTATTATTACCATTATTATCATTATTACTATTTTTTAGGTTTACACTCTCCGACTAGGGGCTGCCAAAGATTGGTAAAAATAGAATTGGACCTGAAAACAGGGGTGCACATGTTTCAGATGTGCACCTTTTTCCACGCAACCATTTTTTAGAACTCTAAATTATTTATAAGCATATAAGATGTTTCACACATGACCCTCTCCAAGTGCATCTTACTATCTGTTTCTGTTTTCTGTGTTTAACCATGAGATGGATTGGGCCCTCCTTTGGTGAGATAATTTGACACTAGTAACAAGGAACACTGTCATTTGTGAGGTTGTTGCCTGTCCTTGAGATCTTAGTGAAAAGAGAAGACCCTGAGGATAACGAGGCAGTAGGGGGAAAGCCCTTTATCAAGAGAACCAGCGTTGGAATTAGGCAGGTAGAGAAGATCTGGCACTAAGTCAAAGACAAGACTGTGAATTGCTGGCCTTCAGGTCTGGGGTCGGTCTTGGCCCACCCACCACTAACCTGCTGGCTGCCCTGAGGATGTTATTTCTATTCATATATGTATGTATGGTGTGTAGAAATTAATGTTTTCCATGGACCTGGTTCCTAAAATAGATCCAAGTAGGAGGAGCACCTCTGACCAAGCCTCACAGCACCACCCACAGCAGCTGTGCTAAACCTCTTTTCCTACCTATGCTTGCTGAGTCATCCACCTGGCATGCTTCAGCGTTGGAGAAATTAATGAAAGTCCCATAGCCTAGAAAAACTGTCAGTGACATTGAAAGAATGTTCAGATTTTTGTTAAGAATGGATGGTATATTCTTTTAAAATATCTGTTGTGAAATATTATTCATTTGATGTGTCCAGTCCTTATGAGTGATATGAATAAAATGTTAGCTGGACAGGCTTTTTTAAAAAACCAGTTCCTGTGGTCTGCATAGTTTTTAGGAGGTGAAGGTATGCTCAGATATACTTTTGGACAGATGAATTTGGAATATTTAGGTTTAGATGTAAAATAGGCCCAACGGCCTGGCTCAGCAATTGTTAAGACTGAAATAGTTTCCAACAATCCGGAAAGTCTCACATAAGTTTTACCTATCATTCTCCCTACCCATCATATATATATATATATATTCCTCAGCTATGAGCTTACTTGGTTCCATGATTTTGGAAAAGATGGCCACATTTATGTTTGTGCAGGAAACAGAGAGATTGTTATTTGTCACATAACAATGTGTGTGTGTGTGTGTGTGTGTGTGTGTGTGTGAGATGGGCTCAGCCCACCCTAGGGGCAGGGCTGGTGCAGCATGTGGTGCTGGGGTTCGAGCTGCAGTCCCTGTGCACTTGCCTAAGCAGGTGCTTTAGACCGCTGAGCTATCTCGCCAGTCCTCCTGCTCTGCTTTTACTACCACATTCCACATTAGAAATAAGGAAAATTAAATCTTGCTTTTGAAGAGTGCTTGAGTTTCTTAGTAAACATGTGGGACAAGAGAAGCCTGTTCTGTCCTCCCTGCTTGAAGCCCATTGTCTGACCCAGTGTTTTAGGGGCTGGGGAAAGAGGAGTCTTCAGCCTCACAGGAGCTTATCAGTGAATGCTCTCAGGCGGCTCCCTCAACCATGGCCTCTGTAGTCATTACTTGCTGAGGGTCCTCATGTACCTGAAGGAGTTTATTGTTCTCTGACAGGAGGTAAAATAAGTCTCTGTAGTTTATTGTGACATTTTTAGCTTCCCTCAACTGTTGGAACCCAGCGGGTTTGGATTTCACCTGCAAGTGTGAAGGTTTACTCTTTCGTCCTCCTGCTCGAGGCCCCGTTGTCAAAGGAGGAGTGAGAGCATAGCCAGGCTCATAAAAGAGAGGCCAGTGTCTTCCAGTGGATTCCGTTCTTTGAAAATTGAGGAAAAGTTACCAAACCACCAAAATGCTGGGATCCTACAGGAAAGGTAAGAAAACAGTGCAGACACCCCTCACCTGCCGTAGCTTGCTCTGTGTAGACATATACTTCGTGTTCTTGAGGCATTCCACAGAGCATTTCTATAGAAGATAATAGTTCCTGTGGGCATGTGATTTGCAGGTGTGAATATAGCCATGAAAGAGAAAGAGGGGAAGAATCAAAATATAACTGGGCTTAGCCAGGACAGTGTGTCAGCACCCCAGGGTGGTGTGGGCTTCACTGTTAGCTAGCCTGAATGGCATGGGCCCTGAAGAGGTAGAGTGGATACTAAGTGTTTGACCAGAGTCCCGGCAGCCCATTTTGTGGTAGAGCTTTGTCTTCTAACAGTTGCACTGTGGGAGCTGGAAGGAAGGGTCCTGTGAGAGGAGCTCAGGGGACAGGTCAGTGAAAGGGGTGACAGGTCAGTGAAAGGGATGTTAGTTATTAGACACTGTAGGTATTTGAATAGCTGCACAACCACTGTCTCCACTGTGGCTCTGGGACCTCTTTGCCGGCTAGACTTTGGAAGCAGTGCCAGTTAGCATGCAGCCCATTTGGTACACAAGACAGCGGGTGGTTATCACTGACAGCTAGAGATGTGTGTTTGTCTCTTGGGTGGTATGCTTCTGTGAGGATTTGCTCAGATGTCACTGGTGCCCCTCTCAACCATTATCTCGTTAGAACCCAGCCACTTGTGCGCAGCAATCTGGGCGTGGGTGATGTCCAGGGTAAGTAGACGCCTGCTGACTAAGCGGGAACCTAACATAGTTTGAAGTCCTATCCTGCCTTATACTAGTGACTATTTCAGAACATAGGCACTGAAGTCACTGGCACTCCACAGACAGTTTGAAGAGATCTAGAGTGTCTATTTTTGGCAAGAGGACAACAATGTCAGAAGTAACCTCATAGCTGGTGAGGTATTTGGGCAGGCATCCTCACAAGAGCACAGGCAAACCAGGTGGAGTGCCTGATGGATGCTCCAGAAGACAGCCCTTGAGAACAGTGACGTTGTTGAGAAGTTCACAGTCTCCGAATACCATGGAGAGGACTTTGATCATGGTTTTAAAACATGCTTTAATGCCCTGTAGGAGGAGATGCTTCTATCTTCATTAGGTGATTACCTCCAGAGCAATTTGTTGCCATTTAAAAATCAGCATTCAGTTAGATATCATAATGTGGCGAAGCAAGCTGTTTCTGACTGTGCAAGCTAAATTCTTTTCTATTTAGAAGAATAGCTTGCAGTATATTATGCGCATATTCAGCTATAACGTGACTGTATGGTGGCCCCATATAATATTGGCACGTAAGACTACTATTTTAATAGATCCACAGGATCATAACTTTACAGTAGGATCCTCTGTAGTACACAAACCATCTTGCAGCTTGATATGTGTCCTTACATATTCTGCTAAATATGTTTCCCCCTCTTCATCCTCACGGATATCATTTTGAACAACAACAAAAAAAAGGGCCATTTGCTCTCCATGGTTTGCTATAAAACAGGTAGTGCATTTAACTCCAGTGTGCCCAGTATACAGACTTTGCTTGAGGGTCAGGGTAGGATTTGATCATAAGCATTACTCTTCCTTTGGCCCAGTGGTTGGTGAATTCGGTGTGGACACAGAGTCTGCAGCAGGTGAGCATGGTACCTCCCTATCCTGTGCTCTCTAATTATGAGTTAGACTGGAGAATGCAGGGAGGACCCTTTCCTCACTGCTCCACTCTTTGAGTCACCCGTATTCCAACAAAGTCTGCTGTGGACCTACCAGATAGAAGTTAGCTGTGAAGGCTGTAAGGCCCTGGGTTCACCGGGTGCAGCGGCTGTCAGCCTCTCCTTAGTATTAGTCTTTCTCCTTCTGAGGGAGTGGCCAGCAGGGCCGGAAGCCTTACACCAAATATCTCTCTCACAGAAGTTTAGAAATTTCTTGGATAATGGAAGACGGTAAAGTGGAGTTGTGAGGGTCTGCCTGTACCCCTCCTATCTCAACAGTGATCACCTCACAGAAGTTCATTGACCTTGTTCATACTACTAGGAGCAACTTCCATACACAACAGAAGGAGCGCAGAGGGGCTAGGAATGCGAAGCACTGGGTTTCATCTGGCCTGAAACCACGCCTGACTCCCGCTGGCTTCTGCATGCGTGCTCACACCCGGCAGCATGCTCAGCCCACGGTTTTCCTTTTCATGCCAGAATTACTATATTAAAATTATTTTATCCTCAGGTTGTGTGATCCTTGAGGTCAGGGAGAATGCATGAGCCAGTTTTATGTCATTATTTCCAGGGGTAGTGGCCAGATTTATATTAGATATACTCAATAAATATTTATGAAAATAAGATTAAAAGCAAGTGGGTCGGCTGGTAGGGGTCTTTAAATTGTAGGTTAGAGGTGTAGATTTAAATCTGTTTGAAAGCCATACTCATTTTTTTTTTTTTTTCCGAGACTGACAAAATGATAAGATCAGAACTGGAATATAAAACCAAGCGCACACCTGCACATAGTGGTGCGTGCTGTAATCCAGCACTCTGTGAGGCTAAGGCAGAAAGAAGACTCACGGGTTTGAGCTCAGCCTGGGCAACTTGACAGGATCTTGACAAAAGGGAGGGAGGAGGAAAACAAAAGAGGGGAGGAAAGAAAGAAAGAGGAGGAGAAAGACCTAGGGGATGGGGTAGAAGGATGTAGCCCAGTGTGAAGGGCTTTAGTATAATTTTCAGTAATGAAGAAAAGTACTAAAAATATAATATGAAGAGTGTTATGTAACCCAACATCCCACCTTAGTATGTATACTTTCTATGCTTTTCCTATCAGTGTTTGTTGGGCTGTTAGATGCCTGCTAAGATGTATTCTATTTACACTGAGTTAAAGTTTCTTCTGTAGTTTTATCTCTTAATTTGTTCCTGGGAGACACTTAGGTGTCTCTCTTCAGGAGACCATCTTTCATTTATTTCAAAAGGAACTGCCATGCACCCTACACTCCAAGTAGTTCTTGCTGAGTAAGCGTATATAGTACCTTTAGCCGTTTGTCATGTTCTTCAGTTCAGAAGAAACTATCCCAGGAACTAATCTCTAAACTGATCACATGAAATATATGTCCCTCGAAAATGCATCATTACAAGAGGCCAGACAAATAGCTCAGTGGATTAGAACACCTACTTAGGCAGACTCAGGGGCTGGGGTTTGATCCCTGAGCCTGCCATGCCGGCCCCATCTCCAGGATTTGCTGACATGGTGATTGAGACTGGGCATGGTGACACGTGTCTATAATTCCAGCACTTGGGAGGTTGAAAACAGGAGGATCACTATGAGTCTGATCTGTGTGGTGAGACCCTGTAAGTCCTGTACCAAATACATAAAAAAAGAAAAGAAAAGAAAATATATCATTACAAGTGAAGACAGCATTCCAGATATGGTCCAGAGTTAATATTACCATATTAACTCTAAAAACTGCATTTACATTAGGGTTAACTTACATTGCTAGATGGGGCGACCCCATCTCTGATTCATAGAGAGCATCCCGATGGTAATGCAGAGTATTTTCTGGTTCTGATGCTTAAGTTATGCGTCTCCAAGCCTCTGCTTATATAGTGCTTGTTTGGACCCAGCAATATCATCTTGCAGTTGGTCTTTCCCATCTCTAATGCTGGCCAAGCTTAGAGCCCAAGCATCTGTTCCAAAAGACTTCAAGGGATGCCCTTATGTCTTCATCCAAGTATACGATGAAAATATTAAGCTGGGCAACCCAAGGATAGCACGCTGTGGCAAGCTACAGGAAACCTCTCTTGAAGTGGCTACCAACTTTGTAAGGTGGCTTACAGTGAGTTTTAACCTCACCATGATGTGTAAGAATATCATGAGAGATGCTGTCAAATGCATCGTTGAAGTCTACATTTTGGTGCCGCCATGTAATGTAGGGGAAAGAACTTAAGCAGACAGCCAGTGCTGAGTGAAATTCTGGTGCATCCTTATCATTGCATCGTCTCTTTCTGACTTCTCATAAGCAGACTAGTAAACCAGTTATAATATTTACCCCAAGATCCCCCAACTTTACCTCTATACAATTTTGAGAATCTACTTCATCCATTTGAAAATTTGAATGACATTTGTCAGCTCTCTGGATTTGGGCATGTCTTCCATTCTTGCGTGATTACTCAAAATATTTCTGATGGGGTGCAACATCAGTGATTTCTTTCATAGACTCTCACAATCTCTCGTCTGTGATTCCAGGGGTGTGCTTAATTTCACCTTAAGCCTGTTGTCTGATTTTGTTTTCCAAGACTTAGCCGTTGGGGTCAGAACTTACCTTTTTTCCAAGTCGTTACTTTGCATGTACAAAAGAAAAAACAAAAATCTTTGCAGTAAAAGTTCCAGAACACTTCATCTTCCTGCAGCTTTCTAATTACGTGAAATGCAAAAGGCCTAGTGTGGCTGCTAGTGCCATTCACTTGCAAGAGGGCTCCCTTGAGTAGTGCAGCATAGTGTAAGGACACAAATGGCAAAAATGACCCCTTAGAAGCACAAATTACATTTTGTAAATGGCCAGGATTTGTTAAGACCTAAAGTAACTATAGGGACTATTGTTCCCTGGCTGTTGGTGTTGATAGCTGTAGTTCAGTGACTCCCACCATAGTCCTATGCTAAGAACAAACTTATTTCTTCCCTGGATTATATGCTCCTAGAATACCAAACAGTTAATGTATCCTTCTCAGCCTAGAAATCTATCCATACTTTTTAGGGATCTAAAGGTGGGACAGATCAGCTTGTATTTTGCGGTCTATTTCTTGTGTCTGTTATCCTTGGGGACTTTTTTTTTTTTTTTTTTTTTTTTTTTTTGTGGGACCAGGGTTCGAACTCACGACCTTGCACTTGCCCAGCAGGCACTTGTGCCTCGGAGCTATCTCCCCAGCCCCTATCCTTGGGGACTTTTAAGAAGGTATTTGGAGGGGCTGGGGAGATAGCTCCAAGGCACAAGTGCCTGCTGGGCAAGTGCAAGGTTGTGAGTTTGAACCCCGGTCCTGCAAAAAAAAAAAAAAAAAGAAGGTATTTGGAGAAGTTTAATACCAGATCTATCCACATAGCTCAGCGAATTAAAGCACCTGTTTAGGCAGATTCAGGGCCTGGGATTTGATCCCTGGCATGCTGTACCCAGGGCACGCTGACATGGTGATTGAGACTGGGTGTGGTGGTACACACCTGTAATCTCAGTGCTTGGGAGGATGAAAACAGAATCATTAGGTGTCCGATCTGTGTAGTGAGACGTTATAGACCTTATGCTAAATACATTAAAAACAACAACAACAACAAAAAAAGAACAATGGATCTGTTCCAAGATGAGAATAAATTGATTTATTTTTCTTTTCAAACCCAGATTTAAAAATATGCTAATGCCTTGTTAGTGGTTGTAAGTCTCGGACAGTACCAAGAGTAGCCACCATGTCAGTTATACCCCTGGTTTTTCTTGAGTGGAGTGGCTCTAGAACTTTCTAGACTGCTGTGTTTTAATCTGTTCAACCTTGGAGTACAAATGTGCACCTGACTCAAAGACAATTGATGGAGTTGCTTACTGTGCTGGTCAGTCTGCTCAGTGATGGACAGGCTGACCCACTCAGTCTTTGGCTAAGTCCGTATAATCCTATACTGTACACAAATATTTTAGTCCATTGTATAGAACTTGGTACTAGGCTATGGAGAATGAATGGTGGTATCATAGAGTTAAAAGCTGCATGCTCTTCTTAAGGCTTTGATGGTTATTCTGTTGTAGAAACTTCATGATTGTCTTGAGTAGACTCCTTGACTATCCCTTTCTGATGGACATTCCCTCTGCTCTGGGATACTGAAGGATGTTTATTCTAGAACCTGTGGGTAGTTACGGTACTTTGGGTCTTGAATGTCCTCCCAAGGTCTGCATGTGGAGGACTTGGTCCCTAGCATGTGTGAGTATTAAGAGGTGGTAGAACTTGGAGCAAATGGCACCAAGTGGAAGGAAGTGAGCTCTTTGGGGAATTAATCTGGGAGAGGTTACTAGAGATACATAATCTTTCTTCTAGCAAGGGTGTACTCTCTTCAGCCACTATGGACTGAACCTTCATGAATCTACGCGGGAAAATAAATCTTTCCTGATTTTCAGTTAACTGCCTTGGGTATTTGTCACAGTTGTGGAAAACTAATGCAGCGATGTGTGCTTGTTCTGCTGCTTGGCCCTTGCTTGTGCGCTTGAGCGTGCCCACGAGATGCTCTGTTGCTAGTGACCCGAGCCAGCTGTGGGTGCTGACTGGTGTTCCCTTTCCCCTCTTTAGCACCTGCTGTCCCTGGAATCCTCTAGTCCTCCAAACTTGCATTGGTTTTTTTCTGAATCACAAATGAGCCAATGTCCCATTCCTGTCTTAAATGAGATCCTCTTCTCTCGTGTTTCTCCACCGCGTTATTCTGAAGCAGTGATGGCAAATGTTTTAGAGGCTTCAGTGATACGGTCCACTGTGGTGTGGGTGCTGTAATTCACCCCCATTTAGGTTGATCCTAAAGTGTCTGCATTGGTTCTGAGTAGCTCAAAGATGGATGAAAAACATTTTTTCCTGATACTTGTTTAGGCTTTATTCACTAATCCCTGGATCCTGTACTACAGGGAAGAATATTTTCCTGGGCACACGCTGAGTCATAGATAGACCAGTATACTCAAAAATGTCCCTTCCTAGCCTTCTACTACCTACGGCACTTTTTTGTGACCAAACTTGATCAGCTCTTTCCTTAGCATGGTATGCAGAAGGTCCCTCAGTAGCCCCTTCTAAAGATGGACACCCATGGAGCCTTTAGTCTGTCAGTTGCCTCAGCCTGGCCATGCCTGGCCAACGATGTTTCAGACTTCTCCCCACCGTTCCCTTTCCCCTCTTTAGTACTTGGAAAAGAAAATTCATAAAGCCCTTTACCTCAGCTCGATCCCCTGCCTCAGAACTAAGAAAAATGGTGCTCTTTCCCAGCATGCTACGTGCCATACCTTAAGAAGAAACTAATTCTGACAGAACTGTGCCCTTTCTCAAAGACGTGAAGTTTTACTGAAAGCGATTGGAAAGAAAGGAACACGTGGGTGTTTAAAAGGATTAAAGTGCAAGCATTAAAATATGCACCTTGAGTAGGGTTGAGGGGAGGAGTTGGGGGTCAGAAAGCTGTAGATGCACGGAGAACTACAGCTGAGCTCACTGTAACTGAGACCAGGGAGAAAGCCATTTGGGAGTCTCACTGGAGGAACGGCCATTTCTTTTGATATTTCCCAAATTGCCACTCTTGGGGTTCACATTGCTTTTTCACCATAGCACTTTTTTTTTTTTCTTCTTTCTCTTTTCAAAGTGCTAATGATTTGGCGTCCTGGCACATAGCTGCGTTCTGTGTAAGTACGGGTACTTGCAAGACTGTACCCAAACTCAACACAATTCTTTTTAGAAAAATGTTCTCAAGGAACATGGTATTAATTCAAGAAAGCCCTTGCTGCTTTTATTATCAACAAAATCATACATTGTTTCCCAGAGAATGCTGCCATTTGTTTATATTTCCCCCACAGTTTTTGTTTAGGGGAGTTTTGTTTTGTTCTCGTGGCAGCTGAAGTGATTTTGAGTGTTTGCAGCATGATGTTAATTAGCCAAATGTTTCAACCTGGAACTTTGAACACCTGGGCTGACATAAATTGCTAAGAATCAGTGTGGAAATCTCTGGAACAATGGCTATGAAGGATCTAGGGGTAAAACTGACATAAATGGTGAGGAGCTTTTGCTGTATTCCTTCTCAAAGCAGAATAAAAACAATGTAAGTCTGCTGCTCTTTGCGACCCCAAGAATTGGTTCAAATAAAGTAGCTTAATCTATTTGGTGACAGTTGGTGCTAATTCCATTTTATTTCCCTATTCTCCTGAGCCTTAGCTTTCACCATTTTAAAAACTCAAGATACTTGCATATGAAATGTCTCGGTGGGTCCCTGGAATTGTTACAGTGCCACCTCAGTTTCAGTACCCAAATCTTTCCAATCTTCTTTCTTTCCTGCGCATTCCTGAGCACCAGAGCAGATGCAGAAAGAACCTTGTTAGACAGGAGACGGAGCATCTTTTAGTTTATAAGTGAGCAGGTAACCTTACACAGAGAGCATGTTGACAGAGGGCTCTAATCAGGTCTGTGGAGTTGAAGTGGCTGTAGAGGAATCCTATCCTTTCTTCCACCCTGGGAAAGGTGCAGGAGCTAAAACAGGTTGACATTGGCTGGTTTGCTAAGCGAATCAAAAAGCCATGTTGGTTAAGAGGACTGTCCTGGGCACTGTCAGAGAGTTGACCATCTGCCTGGCCTTTGCTCACTAGAATTCAGTAGCAAACGCTTCCCTCTTTCTCTTAACCATCAAACTGTCCTGAGACATATGTGATGGCTCCCATTTGCAAACTAGCAGTCTACAGAAGTAGAGCCTGGCTGGTTTGTTACACCAATGATGAGAGCTCTTGGATGAGGGGCAAAAGTCAGAGGCCAGGAGGAGAAGATCGGGAATAAGATTTGTGAAATATACCATGGTATCTGATTTAAATTTATTGAAATATTGGTTACTAGCCATTACATATTAAAATCATCAGAGATCTTCGATGACGCTTCTTGAAACATATCCCATATTAATTAAAAATACGTGCTTCTGGATGATGAAACCCAACCATTATGGTGTTTAAAAGCTTTCCAAGGATCCATTGTCCGGTCAGACTTGAGAACCAGTGCTTCAAAGTGCATTCACTACTAGATATAGCCAAAATACTTAACTCATAAATGTCCTGTGTGAACAGTTTCTTGTATTGTTCATTCTGCATACCTGGCCCCCAGCCATTGTCAGACTTCAGCAAGACATCTATTTGATTCATTAGGTCTGAGAGGGGTCCTGACGTGTTGTGTCACTAATGAGTTCTCAGGTGATAGTGATGCTGCTGGAAATTTCTAAATGTGCAAGACACTCTTGAGAACCTGGATGATGAGCATGACTTCGACTGTCACTGGAGGAGCAGTGACTCATTGTGCCTAAGAAGCAGCATCCCTCAGAGGCCAACGCAGAATGTCTGGCACGTGATCCTCTTCCCTCCCCATCTTCTCATGGTGTTTCCTGTCCTCCACCCTCTGTGATTGACTGCTCACCAAATTCCACTGAAGGCGCTCTTACTGTTACCAATCTTAATAGTTTTCAGACATGCTCACATTTCCTTTCAGAATGTTCCTCCATATCTTTATTATTAATCCCGCCTTACCTTTATTTATTGAATCTGTTTTTCTTAACTTGCTCACCTTGTAGATTTTGTGAGAAGACCTCTTGGTTTCATTTTTTTTCCTTGTTTGGTTTTGTTATGGTTTATGTCTAGTGGTCTCCCAAAGCCTCATGCAGTTATGGGGGGAAGACTTCTAGAGTTTGAGATTAACTCATCATCCACTGAAATTATGGATGATCCACTGAGATTATAGTTCTTAGTATTGCTGGGATTATGGGTATGAGTGCTATACCCAACCTGGGCCTAAAACCTTGGATGTAATATAAGAGAGACAGAGAGACAGAGAGACAGACTTTCTCTCTGTTGCCATTGTTACAGTTCCGCTGCCATGGACTGACTGCTCTGCCATGTGCCAGTCTGTCTTGGAGCCCACTGAGTATGGACTGAAACTTCCAGTAACTGTGAGCTAAATAAACCTTTCCTTCCTTCATTTTGGGTGTTGGGTATTTGTCCCAGCAATGAGAGAAGAATAACTGAGACAGAATTTAGTACCACAGGAATGAGATCTTTGCTGTGACTCACTTAAGCATGTGGATTACAAGTTTTTGAAGATGGCTTATGTGAAGAATAGAAAGATTTGGAGAGGTCATCCACTTGTAAAGAGCTGGAACAACCTCAGTTGTTCTGTTTGGGAGATTCTGGTCAGAGCTCAGACCAGAAAACTGACAGAAAGCCTGCCTATAAAGACCAGGTGGGGGAGGTTTCTGTTGTGATGAAGGACTGCATTGGTTGCCGGACTCCAGATGATTTATGTTATGGCTTGACTTGAAGTTTGCCTTAATTTTACGCATGCCCAGAGACTTTGCCTAAGACTGAGATTAAGCATGGTGGACTGATTCATCTTTCAAAAGATATTTCAAAGCAGCCAAATATTGGGGCAGTGGCATGGTTGTTATTGGGGGCTTTTAGCTGGATTTATATTGAGAGCCAAGAGCAAAGAGCCAAGCAAGATAATTTAAAATGGGAGTTTAGACAGGAAGGAAATACTAGTGATCCAGGCACTCAATTCTTACAGTCAAGAGAGAAGAAAGCCTGCTCCAGCTGGCAGCAGACCTTGGCATTA
Source organism: Myocastor coypus (assembly GCA_004027025.1). Classification (NCBI taxonomy): domain Eukaryota; kingdom Metazoa; phylum Chordata; class Mammalia; order Rodentia; family Myocastoridae; genus Myocastor; species Myocastor coypus. The sequence continues at coordinate 43,776 of PVJA010004378.1, forward strand.
TCCACATGGCTTTGGTTTTAGGCATATTCAGAATGCAGGAGTTGTGAGGTTAAGAGGGCTTCTATCTCGATTTCAGAAGGCCTGGTAGGTCAGACAGCGTGCCTCTGGGAGGGCAGTGTGTGAAGCAGAGTGTGTGAAGCCTATTCAGTAGAAACTCCAGAAGTTTGGAAAAGCCAGATACATGGATTATCTAGGGGAAACTGCCAAGAGAGGATAAAGCTGGCCTAAAGGAGAAGCCATGGGTGCTATCACCAAGAGTGCCGTAGGGGCAGAGCTGTGTAAGGCCTTTGGAGCTCACGACTCAGCACAGACTGCTTCAGATGTTCCAGTTGGAAGTATAAGATTTAATATTTGCCCTTCTGGATTTTGGACTTGTGTTGGTAGCAGTGTTTTGTATTCTCTTGCTGTTTGTAACTTTTTAAATATATATTTATACATTTTTATTTTATCATTGTTAATAAGAAATAACAATAAGATGGTTTTGAAGCTTGTTAGTAGTACATTCTCAATAATTGACACATTGCATAGTGTTGTCTTCATAATAGTTATACAGAGCATAGGGTGTAGACATGAAGAATTTTCTGATCTATATTGCTAAGAAAAGAGAAAAGCAAAAAAAAAATAAAAATTCTTCTCTTTGAGCTGAGAGGAAGTAGGTGTATACACAGTCCAATCTTCCTTATTTGTATTGGGCTACCGGTGAAACTGGCAATGTTGGAGGTTGTTAATGTTTGTAACTTTGGAAATGGTGTTGTTTGCCTTGTGGCTTTGCATGTTGGATATGTTTAACTTTTCTTTTATACAGGGGCTCATGGTTAAGAGTTAGATCTTGGAAGAGACTTGGGACTTAGACTTTTCAGCAATGCTTAAACTGTTGGAACTTTGGCAACTCTCAGAGATGGACTAAAATGTGTTTTGCACAAAGGGGTGTGCATGAGACTTCGCGGTTACAGAGGTGGAACCTTATGCTTTATGTCTAGTTGTCCCCTAAAGCCTCATGCCATCATGGAGCAGGGACTTCTAGAGTTTGTGATTAACTCATGACCCATTGAGATTATGGATGATCCACTGGGATTATCGGTTTCAGTCTGGCTGGAACTATGGATGTGAGTACTAGACCCCAACCTGAGGCCGAGAGCCCAATAAGAGAGACAGAGAAACATACTTACTCTCTGTTGCCATGAACTGCTGTCCTCTGCCATGTGCCAATCTGCCTTGGAGCCAGCTGAGTATGGGCTGAAACCACCAGTAACTGTGAGCTAAATAAATCCTTCCCTCTTTGAGTGTTGGGTATTTGTCCTAGCACTGAGAAGAGTAACTGAGGCAATTTGATACCATTAGTGACAATTTCTTCCATTTTCATTGCATAGGTAGCATACTGTAATCTGTGATTATTGGAATACAGTTTGGGTGTTAACTTAGAAGTCTATCAGCCATGGTCAAATTAACAATTTCAGACAAAAAAAAATCATTGGAGTTAGGGAATTATACAGTGTAATGTTTTTATTTTATTCTGCATTTTTCTGTATTGTGAGGTGAAATGCTTCATAATTTAAACACATTGAGAACACAGTTTTGCAAACCCTTTGAAGATTAAGATTTTGAGCAACTTATCCCACCATTATGGCTTCCATTAAAATCATCATCTCTCTAGAAATCATGAGTTTATGGATAAATTATTGGTCAGTTTTTCATGCAGGATAGCAGAGGATGAGAATTTCACTAAACAGACAGTCTGAAGGATCTTCCTGTTGGAATCAACTCAAGCAAAGCTATACTGGCTCTCTTCTTAAGAGGCAGGTATTCCCAGGTTGGCCCTTCCTGTCTGAGGAAAATTGGTCTTGAGCTTGGCGTTTACCTACTGGCTTTGCCAGTCCTTTTAATTCTCCCTGTGAACTTGAATCTTATTACACTACTTCTCTTCGTTCTACTTCTGACTTGAGCATCCTCATTCTCATTTATTTGTTCTGTCATCACTTCAGAATAATGATCATTGAGAAACACCCAACATCTCATGTTAGTTTTTATGATATAGAATCTGGACAAGGGAAGAAAACACTTTTATCTTAGGAAATACAATGGGGGGAAAAAAAGGCACTGGACTGGATGTCAACTGGTGTGAGCTCAGGAAAGACACAACTTCCATTATCCTGCTCCATCATCCTTGTTGGGAAGTCAAGGAGCAAGGCAGCCCATATATTCTTGCCAGAGTTGCAATCCTGAGGCTGTGACGTTTTATGGTCTAATAGGAGAGCAGAACAGCTTCGGTGAAGTCTGGATGTCTCTTTACTGTCATTAACTCACAAAGGTATACACCATTTGCAAGAGAGGGAAAACAGGTGCTTAGATACCAGTTATGGATCTCTATGACTTCCCTTGTTTTATCCTTCAGTGACTAAGTAAAGTGGCACTTATCACATAAGAAAAAGTCTTTTTAACTAATTCTGTCAAACCTTCAAATTTTGGTCTTCAGAAACACTTCATGTCTGCAGAAAGACCCTCATGAATGCATTTGTTAGCCCCCCACCTAAAGGATAATCAGGTGGCATGCTAGGTTCCACATGGCATGAACAGAGTTTAGACACATCCTTAGTATGAAAGAGTCCTTAAGATATGCTTCTTGCAAGGGTAGAATAAGGGGTGGTACGCAAGCTTCTGTTACACTGGTTTTCTTCCTTGTTTCTCCTCTGAGTCTGTGTGAGACTGATGGTTCCTAAAGTTGTGTTGGGCTGTCCAGACTGACTTGTGGCTTGCGGTGACAGAAGACATGGGGATATTATGCACTTCCTTAATTGTGCATATTAGGTTATCTTGGAGATGATTTGCAGAGAAAGCAGTGATTGGAGTGGTGAGGAACCTAGCGTACAAGCCTCCTAGTGCACCTTGAGGCAGGAAACTTGTATAACACTGGGAGGCATGGGCTACATGTCACACACATTGTAGAAACTAGGATTAATCACTTTGCATACTTGTCAACTTTGAAGCAAGTGAATGGCCAAAAGCAAACTGGAGACTATCGCAGCCAAAAGGCTGGTCATCTTTCATAAGATTCTAGCACAGTGGCTTACAGAATAGATGCCCATGCCTATTCCTAGAACAAAAACTTGAAAGGGATATTCCATCAAAATTCCTTTTCCTTTTAATCAAGAATAAAACAGCATGTTAAGACCTGGGAGAGCGTATTGGATTTCACATTTAATCTCGGAGATGTCAATCTTTTTATAAGTGGTTGTTTCTCTATGAGGTACAAGTCAGGAGTATTTGGCGTGGAGTTCTAGAATGGCCTTTATCATCTAGATGACAATTTTTCCAATTTAGTTAGTAGTTTATTCAGTTGTAAAACTACAGTGACTCATGTAATTAGAGGTTTCCTTCTGTGTCAACAGAGAGGATTTTTGGAACTTAGTAACAAGTTGGAAAACTTTTCCGCAGCACTTCAAAAGAAGTAGTCAATCACAGGATAATATTTTTAGAATGTCAGAGCTGGAATATGGCTGGCTGCTAATCATACTAAAATAAAACCTTTGATTAATTACAGCTAAATTATCCAAGAGTGACAAAATGTGCTGGGCCTCATTGAAGTTTTACCAGGTTACTTCCTCCAAGCCAGGTGAACAGGAAGAGGGGGACGATGTTTTTCTTCCTCCTTAATGCTCCACTTAAAACAAACAAACAAATAGAAACCAAAAATCTTCTGAGCTCACAGAGATGAACAGGTGATCTAGCAAATGTTTCGTACAGCGAAGTGCTTTCTTTAATTTTTTTTCCTTCCTAGATTTTGTGTCTTTGATGAATGTGGGCAGCTGAATTATATATATATATAAATAAAATTCCTTCAGAAAAACACCAAAATGACATTTCTCCAAAGCTGTCATAATAATAGCTCATTAAGTGACTGGATTTTTTTGTCTTTGGGTTTTTTTTTTTGTGGAACCAGGGATTGAACTCATGCCCTTGCGCTTGCCATGCAAGTGCTTATTTTACTGAGCTATCACCCCAGCTCATTAAATGAATGATGTTTTCTAAAAAGACACTCAGCACTGCATGAGCATCAGTGAACTGTAGCAGCTCTTGGAGAGATAGTGTGAATTAGGTAAGTGACCACAAGGGCAAAATGAAGTCGGAAATTTGGAATTCAAGAGAATAACAGAATTCAAACGAGTCTGTTGGCAAGGTTGCTACCTATTTTCCTGTCTCTGAAAGTTTTCTTCCAACATTTGGATCATGGCTTTATGCTTGAGCCTGTGAAATCTCCCGCAGGATTCACTCTTGGGCTCTGTGTGTGTGTGTGTGTGTGTGTGTGTGTGTGTGTGTGTGTCCTGCCACGTTCAGTATAGTAAAGCACTTGGTTTGTGGGATGGTCTTAATGGCTGTATCTAGGAAATATGTGTAACATATGTAAATATATAGGTACTTTATATATAGGTTAAAAAGAGGGAAAAAAAACCCATTTCATTTAGTCTTCATGTTATCCTCATCTGATATGAGGTTATCTTATGCCATTTTACACTGGGGTAAAAGGAGACCCAAGGAAGTTAGGAGCATGCTGATGGTCCCAAGGCCAGAAGCGGCTGTAATTTAATTCTTCAGCTATTTATTTGGTTTTGCAATCCACAATGTGGGCTCCTATGCTGTGTCACTTCTCACAATAAATCATTGACAAAATGGGAATAGCATTCTTTTGTGTGACAAATTTATGAAGAAAAGTCACATGTCCTTTCATTTGATCCCCAAAGTACCTGGTAAAGAAGATACAGCCATTGCCATTTTAGGGCAGGGCAAACAGGCTTGGAGAGGTATGTGACTTTCCCAGCCACCTAGGGCAAAGTATTGGAATAGGGATATTGTGGTGTAACTTCAGTGGGGAATGAGTTCTAGTTTGAACAAGGACCACTTCAATCTTCTTCTCTTATTTCTAGCCCTTTCTGCCAGTTTTCCTTCAGTCTGAAGGTCAGGGTCGGTTGTTCTGTGCAATATGTGTACAGTGAAGGATTTTTTAAAAATTTGATTGATTGATTGTATTAAGAGTGGGGTCTTTCAAATACTAACTTTCCTGAAATCCTCCCAGTAAATCAACCACAGTTTTTCTTCGGCCCCTGCCCTGTGAACAGTTAAACTATCACAGTGATGGTGATAGATTTGGGAAGTCAAAGCTGAAGGGAAAATTTCTGAGGTCACTCTCCACTTACTGGATAACCTTTTGGCATCTGGGTCTCAATACTTAAAGCTGGAGTTCATCAAAAAAGCTCCCAGATGTTTTCTACACCAGCACACTCTGAGTTTCAAGCAGTAAACTGCTTCTTGGTTGAGTTTGTATCCTCCTTTTTGGACTATTGATAGAAGCTGTAACCAATTTGGTCTGAATTATTCTGGAATCGTCTTTTCAATTCAACTTGTCAGTCATTTCTCAAAAACCTATTCTTATATTTATGCATCTATTTATTTATGTCTCATCTTACTCCACAGAAGTTGTGATCAATGAAAGGAAACATAAAGTAGTAAAAATACAATAGTAAAAAGGAAAATCAAGTTGAAGCAGAAAGAATTTGGAATAGCACAAGATCTGAGACGGGAGAAAAGGATGAGATTTCTAGATTTTTAGCCAGGAAATAAAATAGAAGAAAACCCAAAACAGCAGAAGCGAAATGTGATATGCAGTCAGTCTCAGAATTTATGTTGAGCAAGAGGAAGAAAAAACTTTCAAACGAAAGGAAATTCTAGCTTGGGGCCCCATTCAGGTGCCACGTCCTTGTGAAAAGCTTATAGGAATTATGGTTGCAAGGTTGGCCTTCAGTCTTTCTGACTATGGGGAACTGGGTAGATTAATACCTGTAGAATGTCATAAATGTCTCTCGGACAAGTCCGGTAGCACAGAAGTGTCTGAGCAAGAAGGGTTTATGCTGACCGAGGTGGACAGGCAGCAGGAGCATGCATGGAATTGAGCCTTGAAGGAAGGCAAACATTTTGACCGGAGAAGGAAGAAATGGGTATTTCAGTCCTAGCTGTTAGAATAAGCAGTGATCAAAATCTTTGGAAGGGATGAGGTTAGAAACTCGGTATTTTGCGTTGAGTACAAGAAGACTGATAGGCAAGAGAGGGGAGAGGTTAGTGTGAGACTGGGCTTTGTAGGAAGCTGGTGGTCTCTGAGGCAAGGATGAATCCTGAGTGGCGATTTTACAAGCAGAAATATTGCATCTTCTCTCTTATATGGGAAACCCAAGCCATGAGTAAATTAAGGAGCAAAATGAAAAGATGGTAAGAAACAGGGAGACAGATCTCGTGGGAAAGGGAAACAGATAAAGAAATGGAGAAGGGAAGGGAGGGGAAAGGGTAAAAAAGAATTAAGATGTGTTATGTACGTGTACTAATTGCCCACAGCAAGTGCAGTCATTATGTACTTCGAGTATATCCTAATAAAAATAAAAATTAGAGAAATAATAGCTACTTCTGGCACTGGGTGAGAGATATAGAACGACAAGGAGTTGACGGGTGGAGGACAGAAGGTGAGCCACTGTTGTAACAGCGGAGAGGACGAGTGGCTGGAGCTTCAGGCGGGCCCGTGTCCGTGGGAAAGAAAAGAGATAATGGAAAACATACGGCAGCTGTTCTTGGAAAGATCTGGCCATCTTAGAGACAGAAGAAAAGAGGTGGGGCAGGACACAAATAAGAGCTTTGGAATACCCTGGAATTAACAAGCATCCAAAGAGCTCTTCGAACCTTTTAGGACTATTTTTTGGTTGTTAAGAGTAGAATACATTTGGTCAAGAACTTTTCGTTTTAATTGGTTCTGAATCATGGCTCCCTGTCTTCCCCCAAAGTAGTCACAGCCTAAATGATGGTAACGGTTACCATAGCAGTTTGTGAAGCTCAAGGACAGCAGGCATGTATGTGGGCAAAGGGCTTGGCACGCTGTACAGCACTGGTAAGCCCTCTTGATTGTGTCCACACTTGGTGCTTTCAGCTTGGCTTCTTCTCTTTGTCTTTCTGCTCTCTTGTCTAATCTGCCATTCTAGGAAAGATGGTTCCGAAAACCTTCTCAGAACCTCGTGAGCTAACCCGCCTAGCAATAGCAGTACCCACGACACCAAGGGAAGTTAAGTGCCATTTCGCTGCCACTTAATATGTGAAGTGATGAAGCCTCCCACATTCATGCGTTGGCCCCACTCCCCACTGGCTGAAGAGGTGGGACACTCTAGGATATAGTGTGACCTGATGTGTAGATTCTGAGGACCAGGTTCTGTCTTCTGGACTCGAGGAGTGACACTACTAACTTCCTCAGCCACGCAGTGCTCAGGCTGTGGTTAAAGGACCCCTGGGGATCGAGGAGCAGATCCTATTGAGAAAGAAAGTACTGGAACACAGAGCTCCTCAGTATATTTCTCAAAGACTTAGAACTGTGACAGTCTGCAAAAGCGGTGATAAGTGACAAGTGGGAGACATTGTAATGGGAAGTTCTGTGAATCTCAGAGGACTGCTATCGGTACAAAAGGGACCCTGAAGGGTCAGTGAATTGTTACAACACTCCTAATTATCAGGTGATGTGGGCTAAGCTTTTTATTGGGAAATTTTCCCCCTAATGAATATATCCCTGCTTAGGACACGCTCACAGGTCTGTACTAATTCAAGAAACTGGAAAAACATTCTTGGGGCTCTGCTTTAATTGAAAATATAATAATTAGATTGTGAAATCCTGCTCTTAATTATAGAGCCAGATTTTTCTGCTTCTAACTTCTTTTCTGATGGTATTATGTCCTGACAGAATTAATAAAATTTATGAGGATCTTTTACAATTTAAAAAAAACTCGATGGCTCAATGTGAAATCAGAAATATAGATAGAATCCCTGTCATTCCAATTTTCTTGGATCCTTTACCTAAATTGTTGGGGGAATTAACCAAGTCCTTACGTTGTCATGTATAGAAATGGAACTTTTTCGTCTGAAATAGCTGGTATTCATGTTTTGAAATTGGTAAGTAGTAGTCTCAGGGATTTGGCAGTAGCTTGACACAATAGAAATCATCAAGTTTGTTAGGCTGTCACTTGGTGTACCTGTTGATCTTTACCTTTAGTTTGTCTGATAGACCATTTTACCATCTTTAAACATTTTGGTCAGCTGACAAGTTCTTTGAAACATAAGATTTGGAGAAAGGGAGTCTATGAAGAATAAAGGAAACTGATAAGAGGCTGGGTATGGTGGCGCATGCCTGTAATCCCAGCAACTTGGGAGGCTGAGTCAGGAGGGTCAGTGTGAGTTCAAGACCAGCCTGGGCTACAAAAGTGAGCTCAAGGCCAGCCTAAACTACTACATAATGAAACCCTGTCTCAAAAAGACCAAAAAAAAAAAAAGAAAAGAAAAAGAAAATGATGTGTGTGTGTATGTATGTGTGTGTGTGTGTGTGTGTGTGTGTGTGTGTGTGCAGGATCTCACTATGCAGCTGTGACTCATAGTGATCCTTCTGTTTCCTGCCTCCCAAGTGCTGGGATTACAGGAGTGCTCCATCATGCCCAGACTCCATCACTGGCTCAGCTCTCCCTAGAGTGGAACTGGCATGACAGGCGAGGCCAGAAATCAAACCCTGGCCCCTGTGCTTCCCTAAGCAAGCACTTAGTCCGCTGAGCTATACCGCTGGCCCTGATATAGTTTCATGTTTTATAATTTTCATAACTTGAGTAGAGACTGGTTCTTCTAGGTTATGCTAGTACGGACTAACATTTCTAGCTGGCAGGCAGATTTTGGCTTCAGTTCTGACTCTGAACTCTGAAGATAACAGTATACACTGTAGTAATTATTGTGACTGTCTTACTAATGTGTTTTGAAACTGTCTCATTGTTATATCTTATTGAAAGTAAGAAAATTAAATATTTTTTAAAAGATAAATTAAAAAAATTAAAACGCAAAAAGAAGTGAGTGGTGGAGTTTTAGTTGAACCCAACCTGTCTTGCTTGTCTTCAGTGTGTACCCGCACATTTGAAGCTTCCATCTAAGAAGCTGTGAAATTCTGTAGTTTTAGTCACACCCCATCCCCAAATAGCAGGACTGATGGGATGGGATCTAGTTGCTGATGGGGTGTCCCCCACCAGGAAGTGCCTGGTCCTCAAGGCCACCATCCTACTTCCACCTGGCATCCTGGAGCCTCCTCTCTTCTTGCTAAGGTTGAGATTACCTGCTGGCTTCCTTTGAATTTGTTGTGCTCAGCTTCCAGTCTCATCTGGACTGTTATTATCTGGCTAGCATGTTACACTTGCCCTCGTGGCTAGCTGGAGCTTAGCTTCTTGCCTCATATGTGTTGGCTTAAAAAAAAAGCAAGACTTAAAAATTTTAATTTTAGAGAGAGAGAGGGAGGGGGGGAGGAAGGGAGGGAGGGAGAGAGGGAGGGAGGAGAGGAGATATGGGCGCTGGTTCTAGGTGACCCCCCCAGGTGAACTGCTGGGCTACTCTTTCATCACTGTTGTACCTCTGAAAGTAGTTTTCCTTCAGTACCTATGAGCAGTGGCTTTTTTTTTTTTCTTTTTTCATCTCATTTTTGTGGCATTTGAAAATGGAGGTGAAATTTGTATGACATAAAATTGTTTTAAGTCTGCAGCTCAGTGGCATTCGGTGCATTCACAATTTCGTGCATCTATGGTTGACATCAGGTTTAAGGCATTTTCATCAGTCCAAAGAAACCTGTCCATTAAGTAATAATGCCCTTTCTTTCTCCCTCTCAACCCTGATGACTTGTCTTTGCCTATTCTGAATAGTTCAGATAAATGGGATCGTACACTGTGTCACTGGTCTGTGTTGGTCTTCTTCTTTCGCTAGCACAATGTTTTCTAGGTGCATCCATATTGTAATGTAGGTTTGTACTTTATTGCTTTTTATGGGTCAGTAATATTCTGTTGTATGACTATATCACATTTTGTTGATCTATTTTTCTGTTATGGAGACTTGAATTGTTTTAGTCTTCTGTCTCTTTCAAATGGTACTTCTGTGAACATGTACATAGTATGAACACTTATTTGAATATTATTTTGATATATATAATATATATGTATTATATATATATAATGCATATATATATATATGTATGATGTATTCACAGTTGCTGAGTCATCTAGTAATTTGACTTTAAATTTTTGAGGCATTGCCAAAAATCTTTCCCAAAGCAACTGTATCACTTTACATTCCCAGCAGCAAGGCATGCGTGTTTAGGTTTCTCTATATTCTTGTCAATGCATGTAACTTTCCTTTTTTTTTTTTTTTTAGCCAGCTTGGTGGTGGTTCAACTGTTAGCTCATTGTGCCTTTGATGCCATTTTCCTCATGACTAATAGTGCTAGGCATCTTTTGAGCAGTTTCTTGATAGTGTCAGTGTAAGTTGTTAGGATTCTTGTGTTTAAAGTGTGTTCCTTAGTAGATAATTCAGCACGCCTCGCCTTGTCCTAGATTTCTGTGTTCTCTGTTAGCATCTCGGAGAGTGTGAGTTATGTAGATTTCGCTGTGCTGTCAGGCATAGTGGGGAGCATCTATTTTGGCGAAACAGGAAGACAAAAGCAGTTGGAAATTCTAATCCCAAGAGGCAAACGTGGCCACAGTTGACTAGAGATTTCTCAAGATGTATTTTGCAGGGGTCCCAGGGGTTACAAAGTTGGATTTTTATGGCATTTGAGAGCACAGCTCAGTGAATTAAGAATCTAACTTTTGATGGGAAATGACGGATTTTTATTTGATCCTTAGGAAGATAGAAGTGATGTTCACAATTCAATCTTTGTTTTGCCCAAAAGAGACTTCCTTCTCCCGCATCACTGTGTGCTAATGTGGCTGCTTCTCAGCCAGGGGCCACACCGTGTGGCACACACAGTGAGTTCTGGCGTCTGGATGTGCAAGATTTCCTTATGCTTATTCTATAATGCTTGCTGTAGACATTAAAAAGGAGAGAGCCTAATACTGTCCTAGCGACTTCTGATTCTTTCTTTGCTCTCCTTGCTGACAACATGTTATTTTATAACTTACTGCCACTTTGGCTTAGCTCATCCATATAAAATGTCCCGTATTTTCCCTTACCATTGCCAGGTGCAGACGTTTTTAAAATATTACTTGATTCAAAAGCAGGGAAGAGGGACCTGTGGCGTTGGGAATGAGTAAGGTCACAGTTGAATAACAGTAGCTAGGATAGGGCTGCTGGTGATCTTGGTCTGAGTTACACACACGTGTCACTTCAGGGAAATTCAGCAAGATTCTCCTCTTACGGCTTACGCTATTTTCTGTGTATAGGTTACACTTCAGAATGATTTCACTGGGTAGCTTGGATAATTATATTGCTGATTTTTACTGGTCTATCATAAGAAACAGTTGAATAATTTTTATTTATTTTACCAATTTTACAGGCTCATATCTGGTACTCTTAATAACTAACCTGAAAACAACAATATGCAATGTAACCACCATTGTTGAATTTCTGCCACTTTGTTTAGTGAAACTACATCGTTTCTACTTTTTCTACTACTTTTATTGCCTTTAAAAAATTAAAATGAAAAAAATATATTTTTTTTGGGAAAAATAATTTCGCTGAAAAATAAAGAGCGAAAAAGTCCTAATTTCCATTCCTGTGTATCTTCTCAGTTTGAACGTGAAGTTTGCATAATATGACAAAGATGGTAAAAATCGTTGGACCTAGAAGGAAAGAAAGAAGAGAAAAAATTAGTCTTTTGTTGACTATCCTTTTATGGTAGATGTCTGACAAAATGCTTTCTCGCGTTTAACCTTCACAGCAGTCTTACGAAGTGATGCATGATTACATCCATCTTGCAGGTGGGGAAATGAAGGCCCATACATTTAAAAACACGTAAGCCCATCTAGCTAAGTGTAAAGACATCAGGAACTGATACCATGGACTGTCTTCATAGTTCTCTATGGTACATGAAGTGCTTGTTCCCTGGTTAGTGGTGAGTTCTTATTTATTAAGTGTGCCTTGATTAGACAAAGTAAAAAGCTGTGCTTCTGCTCTGCTGAATCTAGGTTTGACTGGCCTGGTCTAGCATAGATTGGCAGATGAATCTATTGAACGCTAGATGATAGGATTTCACCCACTGGGTGAGCTGGCCTTCTGCTGGACAAAGCTGAAGGATCTTAAGAGGAACTGACAGATTGACGGCCTGTTAGCTGGCGTGTAGCTCTGCTGTGAGGGTTCCGCTAGCGCTGTTCACATTTAGAGATGAGTGTCTGACTGCCTTGTCGGCCTGGAAACTGGCAGGAATAATGGACTGGATGGGAGGGTAGACTGAACAGGATTCTGGTGGGCTGTCAGATGTGATTGCTGAAAGGATTTCAGTATGAGCTTATCAGACTGTTTAGGAAGGGGAGCAAGCACAGTACATTTTTATTTATGGCATTCACACTCTTGCAGCTAAGAACAAAATATAGTATGTCCCTACTTCAGATTTAAATTAGAATATTCTGGCATGCATGTATGCACAGATTAACGGAACAATAGATTTGAGAGACAAGAAGAGCTTTGAACAACCTGGAGGAGAGAAAGAGAGAATATATCTAATTTTACAGTGCATTTTGTGGTGTTTCAATCCCCATATGAACTGGCTGTCCTTTACTGAAGAGGGATACAAAAGGCATTCTAGTGCATCCAATTGTGGACTGCTTTGGCAAAGTTCCTGCGGTAAACAAATGCTGAATGACACTGTTGTTGAATTATATTGTTTTCTTGTGACTTTAAAGCGCTGGCTGGATAGATCTTTTAGAATCTTCTGGAATCATTTTGGGGCCTCTGAAATGATGAGGAATTGTTCAGCTTGACAGATGTGTCCTTTTAGCTGAGATACTAAAATGGGGGCCCGGCAGGATGGCTCAGTGGTCTAAAGCACATAATTAGGAAAGCTTAAGTGGCTGCAAGGACTGTGGTTCGATCCCCAGCACCACATGCTGCACCAGCCCTGCCCTCAGGGCAGGCTGAGCCAGCCATAAAAAATAAGTAAATAAACAAACAAAAGTTCTGAAACAAGAAAAAAAAAAATTAAATAAAAAAAATAATAAAATGAAATAAAATAAAATTGTGTCTTGATGGACTGTAACTACTGTAACAGGAAAATGCAGTATAGTGCACCAGATCAAAGATGTGTTTGTGTTGGAAGACCTAGCTTAGCTTACATTTATTATTGGGAGCGATGGGGCAGGGTTGCAGTTTGAGGGGAGTCACACAGCTCACCCCTTCAACTGCCCTCTCCCACACTTACCTGTGAATTCTCAGCACCCATGGAATGCAGTGTTCAACCCAGGTACAAATCTAGTACCACTAGTACCACTCAGTAGTTGTTAATCTTTCACCATCTGTCTTCTCCTCTATAGGAAAGTGATGAGATCGTTCTTGAAAGGGATATTATACTGAATAAATTAGATAATGTCTACAGTGCCTGGCCAATAAATGTTAATTTTGTTATTCACCTCCTTTCTTCTTGGTAATTTTCAGAGAAAAAAATGATAATGTACCATCAGTTGCTTGTCGAAGTACCCTAGCACACACTTGAAATAGTTTGATAAGCGTGCTTAAATGAAGTAAATACTAAAAACAAACATTCACTATACATTTTAGTCCCCCTTTCCATGTATGAATTAAAGAGAAATGAATAGAATTTATTATAAATAGGGAGGATTATAAATGGGGAAGATTCTAGACTTGAAAGTTTTTTGTTTTTTTTTTTTGGTGGGACCAGGGTTCGAACTCATGACCTTGCACTTGCCCAGCAGGCACTTGTGCCTCGCAGCTATCTCCCCTATTTTCTACAGGGTTTAACTATGCAGCTCAGACTTATAGTGATCCTCCAATTTTGGCCTCCTCAGTGGTAGGATTATAGGCATATACTACCACACCCAGTCTTGGTGGCTGGCTCAGTGTACCTAGGAGGGGTGGGGCCAGCACAACATGTGGTGCTGGGGATAGAACTCTAGTCCCAGGCACTTAGTCTGCTGAGCTATCTTATTGACCCTGATGTGGAAGTATATTATTCACTAAACAATTTATATTTTATTGTATTATTTTAATTGAACTATTACATATTACATGTATAGAGAGATAGAGGAGAATGATTTTACTTTTCTTTCATTCAAACATAGAAAGGGGGATTAAATTTTTTTTTCTTTTTTTCTTTTTGTCTTTTGGAGATAGGGTCTCGCTATGCAGTTGAGGCTGGCCTTCAGCTCACTTTTGTAGCCCAGGCTGGTCTTGAACTTGCACCAATCCTCCTGCCTCAGCCTCCTGAGTGCTGGGATTACAGGCATGAGCCACCATGCCCGGCAGGGGGATTAAATTTTATAGGGAATGTTTGTTTTTAAAATTTATTAAAAATCACGGGTCTAGGAAGATAGCTCAGTAAATACCTGTTTGCCTGGCAAGCACAAGGTCTTGAGTTCAATCCCCAGTACCTTAAAAAGAAAAATTATAAAATTCATTCAAATCAAAGAATGCAGGCAATAATCTCCCTCCAAATACTTCCCCTTGTTTGTGAGTCCAGTGATCCCATCATTCATAGTACTTTCTAAAGCCATTCTGGGAATTCTCTCCCATGAGTGTCTCTATAAGGTGTGATCCATAACACAAATACTGCTACGAGTGATGGTCAATGAAATACCAGGCCGTGGAATCGTGAAGCGTTACCGCACCTCCTCATCTCCCTTGTTCCCTGGCCCTGGTGACCTGTGGCTGCTGACACTGGCTCTTCTCCAGTGTTAGAGTGACTTCAGCAAGTAAAGATTTTAAATTGACCCAGGACTTTAAAGCAGCCAGGACAGCACAACTAAAGACACTCACAAAAGGGGACCTCCAGAACTGCTCCCCAAGTAGCAAGAAGAAGGAGATACGTATATTTGAAGCAAGGAACAGTATTTTCAAGGGGATTGATGGCAATGCATTGTTGTAATATTTATTTTAAATTTTAAGTACTCAGCATATTTTTGACCATACCATAGGTGTATATAGACATATATTGTAGTCATGTCTCTTCCCTCTTTGATGTCGTCTCAGCTTTTTTTACTAGATAACATTAAATAATTTCAATATACAGGTATCTTATCAAATTTTTGTGTTATTATATCTAATGGAATGTTAATAAAACTTATAAGAGTAGAAAAGTGTTATTCTGATATATATAATAGAAATAATTGCATATTTTCTGAGAGTGAATGAGCCTGTGTTAACATGGATTGATAATTGAGGTGATCTGTAGCACGCTTGCTGGTGATTTCCTGCTTCTCAGCTTAGCTCTGAATGGGTAAACAAACTCACTCCAGTGCATCTAAGAGCCTGATTGGTGAAGCATCTGTACAGTGATAGTCCGGATATTGGCAGAGAGCCTGGCTTACCCTTTAGGATTTTACTGTCTGCGATTGATAATATGTTTGATTTGACACAAAGCATAGATTGGCTTTGCTACAAAAGTTGTTGTTCTCTGTCATGACCCTTGTTTTTAACAACACTGGCTATATTTTATCCTAATTTCCAGACAAAATGATGCAGCTCTCTCGTTATTTCTCAAAAGAGAGATGCTTTATTTACAAAAATCCATATGGGCAAGAACCATGATTTATGCACTCTTCATGTATTTCACAAATTCTTATGACTTATGGGGGCTGCCCTCCCTCCCTAAAACTTTGTTTAAATTTTAATTAGAAATAACAATGCAACAGTTTCAAAACACGTTAGTAGTACATTCCCAATATTTGATAGAATGCATATTGTTGTCCTCATAGTAGTTATTTAGAGCACAGGATGCAGACACGATAATTTTTCTAATCATTGTTGATACATGACCCTAAAACTCTTATTAAGACATTCATAGTTGACTGTTCTTTTCAAAAGACCTGAACCCCAAGGCATTGTAAGCATGGCCTGGTGTCTAGAGACATCTCTTGTTCTGCCAATGATTCACTTTCTCATCCCCTCCTTCAGCAAATGTTTCCTGAGGATGTGCTATTGTTTGCTCTACTGGAGTGTGAGGAACCCAGTGATTAAGAGAATAGATTCAGTGTCTGCTGGTGGTGCTTACCAAACAGTAGAGAAACAGATACCAATCAAAGAATCATACTACAAAAGTTCGTCATATCTGCGATACACAGGAGGAAGAAATCTAATCAGGAAAGGTGAGAAGACTTTAGCAGCTGAGCTGAGTTGGAAAGACGAATGAACAGGACATAAACCCAGCCTCTACCATGAGCTCTGTCAAGTCCTGGTCCCTGTTCTTGCCAGTTTGAACCCATAGAGTTTCACCAATAATCCTGAGGCACAGTTTCTTCCTCTGGGTTTCCTGTGTAGTACAAGATGGCTTATTTGTCATACCTTCTTGAGTTCCCTACTGATTCATCTCTGAAAACCAGGAGAAATGAAAGGATAGAAGGACAGAGCTCAGTTCTTCATTTAGTTCTGCCACAGTTAGATTTAAGTAGTGACCACATCAAAGACCTTGCATCTGATACTTTTATTACACCAAAAACTAATGGCACTAGTTCAAGACAATGTATGTTCCTAAAGGGATGCAAAAGAAAAGATAAAGAAAGAAAATAAAATGGAAGAAAATTAATTAGCTGTACCCAAACAGTCATTATCAGGACCTTCCCTTTGATTCTTGACGTTTTGACAGCTGTATTTGCAGCTTGTGCAGCCATGATGCTAATTAGAATGGAAACATAGCACTTCTGATAAATTTCCTGTGAGACAAGGTTTATTTAATTCACTTTAGGAGCTCAGTCTGAGCTCCTGCAGACAGGCTAGGGTTGCATGGATTTGCCTAGATGGTAGAGAATGGCACTCATCATCACCAATTTGGTAAGACTTAACTTTCTGTAGTAACCAGTGCTGTGCAGTTATGTTTTGAGCCATCTGTGGAGGAAAATCCCTTTCCTTTCCTTTGTTTAGTTTTCAATCCACCGTAAATGGCACATGGCCTTCATCTACATAACTAGACCCACCACACTCTATGTCTTGTCTGCATGACTAGACAATGCTTGATCTCATCAGTACCTTGTTCACTGAGAATAGAGTCCACCAATCACAACAATGTCAAAATGCTATGTGAGCTTCTTGCCACTCTGTTTCTAGATTTGTTTTATGGGGAGGCGGGGAGACAGTAACATGTAGTGCGGGAGTCAACACAGGCGGTCGTAACACTGGTGGCACTGGCTGTTCCTCCACAGCTAGGAGGGTCTCCTGATCGATGATCTCCTGTGGAACAATGGTGTCTGTCCCCTTCTTTCCCCTGATCCCTAGTCTTGTAGAAAGCCAGGAAGTTCAAGCTCAGGACAGTGCTTGACTACTCTCCTAAGTACCGCTGCCTGCATGGCCGACGCAATATAACACACCTCTGCATAGAGGGTTTCGATGAAATTCTGAGACCTGCTTGCTGTGATTCTTCATCCAGATTCTCAAGTTTCTGAAAGTCTTTTGATGTTGAAGAACAAAAGCAGATATTTCCTTGGTGACATTTTTTAAAGTCTGAAGGCCAAGCTAGCGGGTTCAGTTAGGGTTTGCTCAGGATTTCTTTGGCAAAAGCAAGACAAGAGAAAAGCATGAAGAAATTTTGTTGAGAGAAAAATTTCTGAATTAGTTACACCATTCATGTTCTGCTGATAGCTCCAACAGACTGAAGAGACGGTTTATTTACTTATGCATTTATTTATTTGTTATCTAATAATAGAAAATAGTGAAACAAAACATTAGAAAAGATACAAAATTTCACCAAACAAAACAATAGTAACTTGATAATGGTTGTTCTATTGGGATAATGTTACCTTTAATTAGTTATCTAGATTATCAGATATAAGCATGGAAAACTGATAAAATAAAATAGAAGTCATAAGAAATTAAAAAGGACAAGAAAAAAGAAATTTAGGCATCACTTGCTCCACTTGGTAGACCAGCAGAGATCAGCAGTATGACTATCCAAAAAGAGAATTTAAGCTGTGAATAATAAATAATATGAATAGCTCAAGGCGTGTTACAAGTTAAAAGCTTGGGAATTAAAAAAAAAATAAGTCTATCTTAAAAAGAATTTGATAATGAGTTCAACATAGAAATGAATTCCTTTATAAACCTGTATGGTTTATTGTCGATTCTGTTGTCATAGTCTAAGTGTAATAAATTATATCCTTTTAAAGAGATGATGTGTGTTTCATAGATGATGTGAGACCATTGCCCACATAGAATAGCCGAGCTTGCTGATCACCTCCAGAATGTTTCTCCTTGCTCGCTGGACCTGTTCTTTGCTCAGGCTCTGTTCTGAGCAGCCACTGACTGGTTTTTTTTTGTCACCATGCATTCATTTGCGTTTTCTGGTGCTCTTGGTAAATGGCTGCACCTGGTATGTACTTCTCAGTGTGCGGTTTCTTTAACTGTCATAATTACCTTGAGATGGATCTATCCTGTTGCATACACGAAGGGTTATTTCCTCCATATTGCTGAGCGCTATTTTATTGGGTTGGATACGCACTGTGTTTTGTTTGTTCACTTCCTGCGAGACCAGTTCAAGGTTTTGACTATTGTGGATAGAATGGTCATGAGTGTTTATGTTCAGGTCTGAGCATGGGCAGATGTTTGCATTTCTCTTGAGCAAATAACAAGGGAAGAGGTGCTGGGCCATATGATAGGCATATGAGAAGAATGTTTACACTAAAAACTTTTTACAATAAAAGACGCGTTTCCAATAACAGTAGGATAAATATATTTGAAGTGAGGGGAATGTTTTGAGGACAATTAGTGGCAGTATATAAAAACTGCAGTTTAAACCCGCACTATGTTTTGCAGTCATTCCCCCTTTGATCAAACGCTTGCAGAAATCTTTGTCAAATAAAAAAATTTCTTGCGTAGCCTCATCCACCGTATTTACTGGAGGTGGCTCCGTGAGACTTCTGGCCCTTCTGCAAAGTCAAAAGGACCATGAAATGCAAATGTGTTTAATTAAATCAGTACTCAGAGCCAGCCAACGAATGCAACTTAAGACACACAGCGGTCTTCCAGAACTGCTTCAGAAAGTGCCAAGAATGATGTCACAAGTATGTTTAAAGCAAGACGAAGTATGTTGAAGGGGAATAATGGCTATGTATCTTTTATTAAAATTTTTAAAATGTTATCAGTCACACTTTTTGTATCATTCTATATGTTTGACTTATTGTTGTTGTTGTTTTGAGACAGGCTCTCCCTCTGCAGGCTGGCCTTGAACTTGCTGTGTAGCCCAAACTACTACCCCTCAGCCTCCCAAGTGCTAGGATTGCAGGTGTACACCACCAGGCCCAGCTACAGGCTTAACGTTTTAAGGAATTGGGTTAGAATATTTCTGCTAAATCTCTCCACCAACCAATGATACAGTTTTGGAAAGTGTATTTTCTATATAAATGAATGAAACCAGGTTATCGTTAGGGAAGAGTTTTCCATAAAAATTCATGCTGAAAATAGGATTTTATAAATATATTTTCAGCACAAGGAAAACCCAGAGATATGAATGGAGTGAATTATAATCATAGGGCTATCACATCAAGCACAAAATCTGGAATAGAATCTACCATTTCCTAGCTGGGATGATGCCGACCAGTTGCTTGAGCTCGCCGAGTCTCCCTTTGCTGATCTGTGAAAAGGAGATAATAGCAGTGCGGTGACGTCTTAGAGCAGTGTGGTGTCATTGAGCGTTCTGAAATGCTCTTCTTCACTTAGAGGACTGCTGTAAGAATTAAGCATTAATTCATTAATTTATTCTTCTTAATTAAGAATTAGGTAGATAAATTCTATCTAATGATCTTAGCACAATGCCTAGGCAAAACAAGCTTTGGATATTAAGTTCTTGTCATCTTTGTAGGGAGACAGCTTAAGCCATCTGAAATATCCATAAGATGCCTCAGAGGCACACACACACACAGACACACACACACACACCTACCTCTGATTCACTATGTTTTCTTTGTGATTTATTTATAACTCCTAATTTTTGAGAAAAAAAATGCACCAAACACTCGTGCCATAGGTTTGCCACCACTGCTTCAAGCCCTTGGTTATCTTGTTAGGAGCACAGCAATGACCTGTTATGTAAAGTGAAATGCCACGTTAATCATGATTAAATAAAAATGGGATCCCACAGGTGTTCAGTTGTTAGCAGGACATTTTTTTTAAAAAATCATTTTTAATAAGAAATAACAATGAGACAGTTTCAAAACACATTAGTAGGACAACTACAGTAATAAAATTCACATTGTTGTCTTATAGTAGTTGTTCCAAGTACAAGATGCAGACATAACTTTTGTAAACGCTGTTGGTACAAATACTTCTTCTCATTGAACTAAGAGAAAGTAGTTGTATGTATAGCCCAGTGCTCTTCACAAACCGTGAAGTCAAGCAGAGCATGGAGCAGAGTGCTTCAAGTCCTCCATGAAAACAAATTCCAGCCCAGACTGCTATGCCTCGCCAAACTCTTAAGTACGAGGGAGAAGTGAAATATTTCCATGACAAAGAACAACTAAAGAATTTCATGATGTCAAAACCAACCCTACACAGACTACTAAAAAATATTTTAGAGAGGGTCCAAAATGACCTGAACTCCATGGCCAGGTGACTGGGCCTTAGAGGAAGCTTGTGTTTGTAAAACACAAATTAAAAATGGGAAATTACTCAAGGCTTCAGGTTACCATGTTTCAGACTACTATGAAGGTACAGATGCCTTTGTTCTGTGAAGTTTCACAGTGTACAGGCTATAATCATGTCTCTGCCTAATGGGGACATTAGCTCATTAAAAGAAGCATTAGTCAGATTGGCTAGGGTAGGTTTTGCAAAAGACAATGAGAAGTTTGTAACTCAATTGCATTACTCACCACTCTAGGCAACTTAGCAAGACCCTGTCTCAATTTTCTTTAAAGCGCTGGGGATATAGCTCAGTGCACAGGCCCTGGCTCAGTCTCCAGTACCGCCAAAAAAGTTACATGAAGACAATGTGAGTTAGTGTTTCATGTTCTTCATGAACAATTATTCAAACCGTCTTCCCTCCCCTCCCGTCTTGGTTCCTGTTGCTCTTGAACAAGTCCTGCTGCGAAAATTGTTTTCTTTTTCAGTTTCTAAGACCCAGTACTTTTTGTAGCACACAGAAATCTCTCTGCTGCTCTATTTTTGGAACTGTGAGCAGGTGGAAGTTGATGTATGGTGAGTGTTACTGTGATCAGGAGATACATGACCGGTATCATTTGCTTATATCAGGGTGGCAGCCAGAGAGAATCTGAAATAGAATCCACCATGTGTGCTGCTGCTAATTATTTGCTTTGTTCTTGCAGCTCGGCACTAATTCATACGATATTAGATGTTTATAATCTGGCTTTATGTAAATGACGAAGGAGAAGTCTAAAAAGAGTCTTACAGCTGGAAGCTCAGGCTTATTGAAAAAGTTATTAATTCTCAAGATTAAAACCTAGGTGAAAAGCCTGGTGGCAGAATCCATGCTCCTTAAGTAAGTATTTGGCTTGTGAGTTTTAGACTACGCGTAAAGCCAACCTAATTGGTTTACAGGGTGAACAATATAATTCCAGTGACTTGTCAAAATTGTGTTTCTCTAATATTAAGCATAAGGACTAGTGAAGCATTCTCAAAATGGCCAGGTGTGTGGTTTTGATATAAATGCAAGCTGACAACAGCATGCTTGGTGGGAGAGGGGCTTTGATGCCGCAGGTCCTCGGGAAGAGGAGGCAAGCGTGCTCACAGCAGCTATGCCACATTCACATCAGCTCTAGCAGCGAGCAGAATTTCCCTTCTGTCACCTTCCTCTTGCCATCAACCTCAGGCACCCGGCCACCAAGCTCCTGTGTCAGACACTCCTGACTTAGCATACTCCTGCTGGCAATTGTCTACCTGGAGCCCTGTATCTACTGGCAATTTCCATGACTTCCTTGAAGACTTTGCTTAGAAGCCACCTTCTCCTTGGGACTTACTCTTAGGACCTTACTAAAATTGCAGCTAACTCATTGGTTTCCTCCTGGGCTCCTTTGCCACCTCTATCTGCAGGGAAGCAACTTCCTGCTGTAACAACACCAGCAGCACAGAGTGGGCATCCAACAGATGTTTCCTAAGGGAATATACTTTATGCTATGAACACTGAAAAAGATACACATACTGGGTAGGAAAGTTGCCTGATAATAAGACTGCATTATCCAAGAAAGAAATACATATCAAGTAGTTTGAGATCTGCATATAACGTGCATTTGTTCCTTCGTGTCCTCTCTAGCTGTATGACATCAAGCACAAGACTGAACGCCCTAGGTCAACATCCTCTCCCAATATTCAAGAGGGCGATTGTGAGGGATGAAGAAGCCACAAATATGAAAGCACTGTTTAAACTTTAAACACCATCCCCTATAAAATTCCTCCCTTGGTGATGCATTTTTAATGTCCTAAAGGCCCAAGTTTATTTAAGTTTTCATCTAATTCTCAACCTCCATTCCATTTACACCAAGTAAATGGAACCAGCATTTCCTTACCAAGGTAACAGATGCCCAGCATGGTGCCCTGCTCCTGGCTCCTCCCTACTCCCACCCACTTGAAGAACCTGCTCTTTCCTCACTCCTGTAGGAATTTAGCAAGGACAAAGAAGAATAAAAAAGCTAGCGCTTGGGCCCCAGACTTTTCTAATTCAAAGGTTATTTGTGCTTCTTACTTTAGGAGAGAATCGAAGGGTCTCTCTTTGCTTGCCAGAGAAACTGGTCACATGACGTTGCCCTCGGTTATCGCTTTCCCTCTGTTTCTCTGATTCCCAAGAGAGATGGATCAACGTTACCAGGATGGCTCTCCTCTCCAAAAGCATATATTTGCCTTCCAAGGCCTTGGGTCTCCCGGCCACACCTGGCAGGGACTGTGAGGTCCCAGAGTTTAGGCTAAAGACAGTTGTTGGGGGAGGGGCCCTGTGCTTTGTACCTCTCTTCCCTAAAGTTCCCCTCTTCAACGTTGCCCTTCTGTAAGCCCACTAATTCCAGTCAGGGTCCCAGGTACAGCTAAGAAGCTAGAAAGCCCTTCATATTTTAGTGTATTTAACAGGCTTAGCTTAATTCAGAGTTAATTAGCTATGACATCCCGGGCATTCCTTTAGGAAGCTGATGGAAAACAATGGGCAAGAGAAGTGATTTCCTTTTGGTGCCTTTCTCACTGACATTTTTATTCAGTGGAGGTTTTTGGGAATAGGTCTGTGAGTTGCCTCTGTGCTGCCAGAGCCAGCTGTCAGTGTCACTAAGGAGAGAAGACAGAGAAGCAGAGCCTAGATCTTCCTTCTAAGCCGCATCCCGATGGCCTATTTTATATTCATCCTTCTCTGAAGTCACGAGAAGGACCGTTAGCAACGGAGCCAAGTGCAGTGCTGTTGCACCTCTCCTTCCAACCCACTTTTCCTTTTTTCCTGCCTTCCACTGAGGATGAATTTGGAAAGTGTGATTATTTTATTTTTGCCTCTCTCTTAGTCCAGGTGTTGGAGAATGCATGTATTTGTGAGGATTCGCCCAGCACTGAGATGTAGCTGGTCATAATATAAGCAGTTAGTTCCAGGAGCGGGGATGGGCCTAGAGTACAGAGTCTGCACTGCTGTAATCTTGTATTCAGCTAGGGCAGCACTTTGCAG
Organism: Myocastor coypus; assembly: GCA_004027025.1. Taxonomy (NCBI): domain Eukaryota; kingdom Metazoa; phylum Chordata; class Mammalia; order Rodentia; family Myocastoridae; genus Myocastor; species Myocastor coypus. Next base: position 67,384 of record PVJA010004378.1, read on the forward strand.
TCTTCCCGTGATGTTCCAGTTACACGCAAAACTGTTGGGCCTTTGCAGTCACTTAGCTGCTGCTGAGCTTATCTTAGCAGTCATCCTCAAGCACTGCTGAGAAGACATCACTGTGGAAGCATGGATGTGGAGGAAGGCGTCATCCTTGCACATTCATGGCTTCTCCTCTGACTCCCTCTGCTCTTAGGCTCTTCATCCTCAGAGTTGCATCTTTGTTTGTGACCCTTCCCTTTCTGGAAATCCACACAAGTTTCCTATCTGTGTCACTCTAACCTGTCCACCTGCTGTAGACTCTGATCATCACTACTATGGAATGACTTCTTATATCACCTCTGCCTAAGATTTCTCCTTTTTTTAAATTCTGTGCTCACTCTGTTTCTGATTCTCATGTTACATTGGTGTATTGCCTTGTTTTACTAGGGTCTGTGTATGCATCCACCTATTGTCAACTTCTTGAAGGGACAGTCTGTCTCTCTCGAGGCTTATAGCACCCAATGATACCATCTGTTGGTTGAAGGAGGGAGTGCTACCTATGACTTCCTGCTACAGAGTGGAGATTAGTCAAGGAGTAGTTAAGCAAATCTTTGAACTGGTTAGCATTACTTCCTTAGAAGTAAATCAGCATCTGTTTTCAATTTGCAAGTGAACAACTTGGTAAGAACTGAGCTTTGCAATGATCTCGGTGGTGGTGTTGAGGGAAGAAACACAAAACAACCTAGTGCTTCTTGAAAAAGGTTGACAGAGGAGAAAAAAGGCCAAGCTGCCTTCTTTCCAAAGTGCTCGGGACTAGATGACAGGCCCATGCTGGCTGATTGAATGGCTGTTCCTTGATGTTGAAAGCATTTTGCAATGTGATTGTTCAGCTTATGGATTGGGTGTCAGAAAGTCTCTTGGGTTATGTTGCCCAAGAGTGAGGCCTTAGCAGTCCCTTGTGCTATTTAAGTGTGTGTGTTCACTTCAGCTATCATCTGATTACACGCCAGCTTTTAATGGAATTGTAGTGACTTTCAGTAACAATGGAGTCCTCCGAGGGCAGAGAACACGTGACAGAGATGGTGAGTAGCAGAATCCTTAGAGGTCTCAGTTAGTGCTGGGTGATTGAGTGCGTCTGTGTGGAGAAGTCTTTCAAGACGGCATCAGAGTGAAGCGACTGTGGTAAAACATGAGAGCTGTCTCTGAATGAGAGGGGATGGGTGGACAAAGTCAGCTATTGGAAACAAGCTCAGAAATCTCCAACAGAGGAGTTGTGTTGTTTTTCAGTAGTGGAGATAGTCCGTGTCACTTCCCATGAAGCCTTTTAAATGCCCCTTAGGCATTTCTGGCCTGGCGGATTATGCCAATCATATCCAGCCCCTTTGTTCTTTCCCAGAGTATATAATTCTTAGTTAGTATGAGGTAAAAAGGAATCACAAACCTTATGGTCTTCCCGTAGAAAGAAAATGAGACTAGGATCTTATACAGATACAATAAACATTTGAGTAGCTTTGGATTCTTCATGACTACATAGTTGAGTCTACATAAAATAGCTTCAGACATATGAGGATTTATTTAGATGGCAGTGTTTGGTGGCCAATGACTTTGCAAAGTCCGTCTGTTTGGGGATAGCAGTCATTCAGTTTACTTCTTTGTGTGTGGGAGGGGGCATTTCAGCCCATTGTGGGGGTGGAGCTGGCACAGCACGAGCTGCCGGGTATCCAACCCAAGACCCTGCACTCTTGCCTAAGCTTGCCTAAGCAGGTGTGCGTTAGACTGCTGAGCTATCTTGCTGGCCTGATTCAGTTTACTTTGAATGTGATGAACGGCAAGTGGAAAGTATGACTGTTCTTGGCTTGAGTACTTGGTGCCTTAAGAAGAGATGAAATGTTTGTGCAAGAAGGTTGTGACTGAGCCTTCCATAAAGCCACCTTTGACTTTGACAGTCATGCGTCATTGGGACAAAATTCTTTTTATCAGGGCCAAGGCTGCTAATGCCATTCATGGTGGAGAAAAATCTGTTGCTGTTGAGCTTCTTTGTAGCCTTGAAAGGCATAGCTTCATGCCTGTGGTATGTTAGATGAAAGAGGGTATTTTAGCTTCACAAAGGTAAAATATTTCAGTGTTAGAATACTTGTATTTATAGGGTAACATGGATAAATTGTGAACACTACAAATGAGAGTTTCTTTTGGCTTTTTAAGGCTGTATTTTATAGCTAACGTTTTGATTAGCATAACTTGAAAGCACAATGCAATTATCTTGCTTTGGAATGAATTTCCAGTAAAACCAGTATGGTGCAAAGCAGGTTGGAGAGAAGGTCAAAGTCTTTTATTTGAAATATTTTGTAATTTTTTTTCCCTCAGCCTCTTTCACCATATATAGAATTTGCACACATAACTGTCCATGTGATGGTTAGCTAACTGATTTATCTTTTGGATTTCCTGTCTAACATCTTTGTGTACAGACACGTGACCTAATCCTCAGGTGAGGTCAGAATCCCAATTTTTTTTCTCTCCCAAACTATATTTCTCTGTAGTTTTTACCTCACTGCCAACTAAACAATTGACTTCATGAGCAGTGTTCTATTATCTGTCAGCTTTATTGGAATGAGTGAGTCTGTGAAGGAGGAGTGTGTTTTCTTCTTCTCCATCATTGCCAGAGTATAGCGAAGTAGACTGTCAGAGTCAGAAAGGTCTCAGTGGGTGTTCAAGGAATACATGAACTAGGCCAGCTGTGCCAGGGTTCAGCCCTGTGCGTTGGTCAGTTGTCTAGCTTTCTCAGTGTTGGTGTGTACATGTGCGCTTTCAAGGCTTTGAACTAGATTATATTTGCATCAGTGTTGTGTCTCTACCTTAGTGAAGTACCATGAACTGAAAATCTTGACACCAATCGATGTCTCTCAATTCCAGAAGTTTAAAATCCAGTCCACTGATAAGGTCATGCTTATTCTGATGGACCTAAAGAAAATAATCTTCCCTTGGCTCTTCCTAGCTGCTGGTGGCTTTGTCAGCCCTTGGTGTCCTTTGGCTTGCAGCTACAACATCTTAATTTCCCCTTGTGCTTGCACCTAGCTGCTTTCCTTCTGTATGTCATAGTAGCTTGCCTCTTCTTAACATGACAATAGACATTTTGTGTCTAGGGCCGGCTCTAACTCAGTATATCCTCATCTGAATGAATCACATCTGCCAAGATCCTATTTCTAGTGAAATCATAGTTCAAGTTTCCAGGTAGGCACAAATGTTGATAGTAGAGAAGACAGACCATATTCAAACCAGTAAAATTTCTAAGTTTCCTTCTTGGTTTTATGATTCTGTAACTTAGCCATCCAGAATTCTTTTATCCCTGAGCAGATCTTCGAAACTGTAAATCCCATTGAGGACAAGTTGGTATGGTAGCCAATAGTAAGACATGTATCAAAGCTTATTGGCTGGGAGAATATACTTTGTCCCACTGAAAGTCTTGATTTACTTTTCCAGTACTAGTGGGTTGAGCCTAAAGCCTTTGCACTGAGCCCCATGCCCAGCGCTTTTAGAAGTTAGAGATAGGGTCTTGCTGAGTCACTAGGTTGTTTCAACTTGCTGTCCTCATGCTTTGGCTTCTAGAATTCTGCAGTTAAAGGTTTGCACTACCACACTTGCCTTGATGGTCGAACCACACATAAAATCTTATGTCCAACTTTCTGCCTTGTATTGGCTCTGGTGATGACAGAACCATAATGAGCCCATAAGGTACCTCTGCATGAAGACGTAAAGAATACCTCCCTATCTAAGATTTTAGTCTGCATGTCCCACTCATGGATATTCTGTGTTGATTGAACCTGCCTAGCAATGCACTAGGCCACTGGCGTCTCTCAATTCTTGAAAAATGCTCCCTGGAATTCTGTGATTTTCCTTGTCTTGCCCCTTTGCAACTGAACTGTCCAGTTGTATAGGCTCCCGCAGCGAGCCTGCCTCTGCTCTGCTTCTCCAAACCTTGTAGTAGTCCTAGCCTTCAGACTCTATTCTAAATAAAGTGAGACCTCCCTGCACATGCTGCCAAAATATTAAACATCAACTATAAGAGTGAAGGGTCAACGTGGCTTAGTACTTCATTCTCAAAAACTAACTTCAACTAATAGTACCAGGACTTGAGCCTGCATGTGTTTTGAATGAACAGTTTGACAGAGAAGCCAAGTGGGCATCTATTGAAGTCCTGTGATGTGCCAGGTCCTGAATACAGGATACAGATGAATACCTGTGTACACAGATTGATCCTATTAACATATTTAAATCTGCTGTTATTTGGAAAGAAACAGGGAATCATCAAAGACAGAAAGTTGATTATATCAAGAGGATGTATGCTTTGAATCTTAATAGAATTGCAGTGCTTCCTTGGATGTTGGGAATGAAAGTCACAACAGCCCTCAAAAGAAAATATACAAGGAAGCAGTGGAGTCTGCTGTGGAAGCAGTTTTTAAGCTTGGAAGCGGTCTTCCAGTCTAGCACGTAAGTCTGCCGCAGCTCTTCCTCTGAAAAGTGCTTGCATGAGTTTTCAGAGGGTTAGGGAGGTGGGAGATCGGGGACCCCAGAGGACCCTGTCGCTTCAGAGATGACACAGTCTTGTTGTCCTGACTCTCACCAAAAATTGAAGGTTTTCCTGAATGACAGCCACATTTATGACCTGCTCCTGTACTAGAGTCAGAAACAAGTGGAGCCACAGCACGTGCACAAACACTGAACGAAGAGAAGAGAGCGGGGGTGACTGGGGCCCAGCACGTCCCCATGTTTCTTGACAGCTTCTGAAGCAGTGCAGTCATTTGTACAAATGTATAAGGACGAATGAATCTCGGTGTTTTAAAATTAAATAAATATTTAAGTAAAAACATAAAAAAAATACTTTCTATGCTCAGTGGCATTTAAAGAACTGCTGGAAAGAAGTTAGGAATGATAAGAGTTCTACCGTCCTCGTTCTGTGCTGCTGGTGAAAGTAAAAGAACAGCTACAAGCCGGGGAGATAGCTCCGTGGCACAAGTGCCTGCCTGGCAAGTGCAAGGTCATGAGTTTGAACCCTGGTCCCGCCAAAACAACAACAACAACAAAGAACAGCTACAGTAGAACGAATTCATCTCTTCTAGATTTCTAGGCCCTGTGTGTTGTCTGCAGTATATACACTGGTCACACTTGTTCACTCTCTTCCACTAGTTATTAGCAGTTCATTAATTTATTTATTCTTGAAGCTCTTAGCAGTGTTTCTAGAGCTGAGCCTTTGAGTGACTGCGGTGGGCCTGCGGAAGGCACTGTCCCTTAGGTCTGGGCTTTAAAAGCCCAGCAAATGGGCATGAAGAATGAAGGGGGCAGTGGTTTAGCTCATATCCTTACACAATTGTCTTGAACGACACACAGAGAGGCAAGCAGGGGGCTGGTTGCACACCCTCCCATTTCTCTCTCCTTCTCTCCAGGATGTTGGTTTTATAGGAAGGCTTTCTGCAAACGGAAGAGAGAAAAATCTTGATGCCTCTAATACTTCCCTCTCTCCTGTCACCTTTCTGACTTCTGCTGCCAAAAGTAATCATTTTTAATGAGAATTCTCAACCATAAAAATCTGACTTTGGAAAGCAGGACTGGAAAGAGAGACCAATCTCTTGGCATGTGTGTCACAATACCGTTACAAGTAGATATGCCCATTGTCCACGAGTGCCTAAAGTTTCACAAAAGTCATAGCAAATGAAAACAAAGTTCAAAATAAGGCAATCAGCCTACCCAAGCCCAGCTAACCAGAGGAAGGCAATTTTACAAGATTAGTTGGAAAATAAAGATCATACAGCAACTGGTTTGTAGTCAGTGAGGTCCGGGGAGCAGAGATGGCATACCCCTGACCAGTTGATGGGACATGGAACCCTAGCATCGCTTCCTGGCTTGGGCAGCTTTATGTTCTGGGCCTCTGGTAGTGGGCTCCCATTGAGCTCTGGGAGTCTGAGAGGGTATCCTGGGTTCACTGGAGCGGTGTCTGTTCTGTGAGGCCTTGCGTCTAGCACCAAGAGCCCTCTAAGCCCCTGAAAGTCACGTACCTCCCACCGTTTGTCTCGGTTACCTTTCTCTCAATTGCTAACACAAAATACTTGCTGGCCAGAATGAAAGGCCAGCAAGTATTAGCTCTGAGTTTTTGAAGGTTTCGGTTCATACTTGGCTGGCTCCAAGGCAGAGTGCATAGAGTAGAGGGCAACCGAAAACAGTAAAAGCAACAAGAATAAAATGGAAGGGCAGTGGGGAGCCAGCCTCTTTGAGAGACCTCTGGACGCGAGCTGGAACACCAGTTTCCTTGTCTGTTGGGCCTTTCCTTCTGTTTCCACCTGGGCTGTCATCTCCTTGGAGACAGGTGCTGGTTTGATCCACTTGCCCAGGGGCTTAGAAGACTGCCACCGTGAAGCCACCAGATTCTCTAATACCATTCACTAGCTGTGGCTGGCTCCCCTCTCTGGACTCTGGGAGCACCTTATAGGCATAAAACAGATACATATTTAAGATTCAACCAAAGGAATTGGCAAGTAGGGTTTTTTAGAGCTTCAGAATGCTACAGGTGTGAGGAAGAAAATGTAAGCAAGCTGTAAACCAGCTGAGACGCTTCTCTCTATATAAACATTCATCTTTTACTTGCTTTGCAATGGGAGTTTTTTCTTTAAAGAAAAGGTTCCACTATAAGTACGTCATATGCATACATACATATACATGTATTGGTATATTCTTAGCCCTAGGAAGATTTCCTAATGGTTTGGTATATCTATCAAGTTCTTGGGTTCCTAGGTCAGAATCTGGTCAGGAAAGCAGGATGCACCGTAAGTACTGGAACCACGAAGGGACTTTATAAGAAAAGTGTGTCTCTGAGGCCCATTCTAGCGGGCTGACGGGTGAAGGCTGAGGACATATACATAACTTGGTGAATTTACAAGAGGCTCCAGAAAGCGAAGGCTGTAGCTACAAATGATCTCAACCCAAAAGCAGGAGAACTACCTGAGAAAATCTGGGGACTGAGGCAGACCTGCCCCTGCGCTTTGGGCCTGACCTTGCCTGCAGGTTCTGGCGGAGGATCATGGCTTCCCCAACTCTGCTGCATTCCAGGGGGCACCCAGATGCTTCTTACTGTGGGCTCTAACCCAGAAGCAGGTGCACATGGGATCTGGAGCAAAAGGATTTTCCTGGCCTTCTCTAGGGGAGAGGAATGCTTACCATGGACCACATGCCATTGAGAGGGGCTTATGGTAGGACAAAATTAAGACTTCTGACCGCTCTCTAAGGCGGACTAGTTAGATCATCATCTTAGCACTTTACAGCTGTGGACACTGAAGTGCAAAGATCAAATAGGCAAAGGTTATGTGTCTACTAAGGGTAGGGTTGGGATGTAGGGTCCAGATTTTGGGACCCAAGCCACTGGTCTTATTCTCAACTGAGGGCTATTCTATTTTGTCAACGCCTCATCCCTAGCTCAGGGGTGTGTGGAGATGTTTAATTAGCATAGACTGGGGGATGCTGTTGGCCCAGTGGGGAGACCAAGCGACGTTGCCAGTCCCCGACAATGCAGAGCACTACAAGGAGGTATCTGGTCCAGAGTGTCAGCTGTGCTGAGGGAGAGACGTCCCACACCTCAGCCTGACGGGTGGTTGACAGAGGGAAGCGCGGGAGCTGAAGGGGCTTCCCGTGGTCTTTGGCATGTACTTCTTCAGTGACTCTTGGTGTCCTACAACCTGGACCAAGGCAGCTAGGCTTCCTCATCCTCATCTCCTAGCTCTGCAAGTGGTTGCTTCTCCATTTGCAGTGAATCCGGGTGAAGCTGGCCAGGCTAGAGGACTCGAGGCTCCTCTTGTGCCGGAGACTGCCAGACTCCTGAATATTCATCCCACCCCCTCTCGTGGCGCCTGGTGTGTTTTTCAGACACAGAACTTTGCCTCTTGTTTCTCTTCTTCGCTCTGTCTGGAACTACCATTCCTCTGCCAAGTACAGCACAGACCGACGGGGAACATAAGAACAACCTTTGGCTCCAGCCGTGGCCCCCCCTAACCCCGCCAGCATGAGTGAGCTGTCACCCACTGCCATCCTAGCATTCTGCGGCACCAACCTGGTTCCGATTCTGCTTTGCTGACAAACTCCATGGACACTGCAGGAGTCAGGGCTGGGGCCACAGGCTGTACCTTTCAGATAGCTGGGACACTGCCCATCTTGTTGAGTGGCAGCTGGTTCTTGTGACACGTGCCCTGCTGGTGTCTCTGTTGGAAGTGAGGAGTGGTCTCTGCCAGCTGGCTTGTCAGCTGTCACAATAGACAGCGAGCATGAGCCACCTTGTGTCTGCAGCGCGGCTGAGGGGCTGAATTTGCACACAGGCTGTTCAACGGAGGCGGGAAGCCTTCTCCACGCCGTATGAGCAATTTCCATTCTGTTGTCTTCTCTCACACATGGTGTTCTGGAATGGCTCTAGAAGGATAGCAGAGGGGGAGGGAGGTGGGAGGGAGAGTTAGTGTTTTAACTTAGATTTTATGCATCTCCTGTTGGACTCGTCCACTCTTGCACGTAGGTGGGAAAAGGAAATTGGAGGGTCAAGGCAGCAGGTTGCTTTCGTGGCTTGTGTGTGGGCATCTGTCTGTCCACAGAGAATTCTGATGCTGCAGAGCAAAAAGTGCTGGGCTGTGACTTGGGGACCCTAGTGGCCTGCGGGGTTAAGGGCATGGCTTGGTGGAGTCCTGGAATTCATGCACAGATGTGATACATCATGCTTCTTTCTTCATCTCCTTGCTTGCCCCTCGCTGCTCCCTAACTAGACATGTCACTGGCTTTTGCGTTCAGTTCGCTGCCTTTAGACTGAGGTCGCAAGGCCCTAGATTCCAGCCTGTGGCCCTTTTGATGTCACATGAGTCCTGTAAGCAAGCACATGGAGCACATCCACCTCTGTGGACCAGATCGGTGGATGAAAAACAGACGGGTGAGAGTCACCTGACAGCCATGTGAGTCACTGCTCATCTCTGCGGGGACAAACTGACCATGAGAGAGCATACAAAGAAGGTGTGACCGGCATCAAATCTAATAGTCCTGCCAGGCTTGTGCAGGGCTTTTGTGGAGGTCTGTTTGAAATACCCTAAGCGCTGAGCATTTTGAACTACTGCTGCCCTGTTTTAACCAAATGAGGGCAGAAGGCCCTGGCCACAGGGTGATGGCAACTTCTCAGCTACCTGAGGTGCCAGACTGGCTGTGGTCAAGCAGATCATGATTCCTACACAAATACAACTTGAGAGTCCACTCAGCCAAGCTCCATGCCTCATGATGGGCTCATCAAATGATCCTAGAGGATCTTGGATGATTCCCTCGGAGCCATAGAAAGTCTGGGCCAAGCCCTCTCTCAGCCACTCTCAGGCCTTTTATAGTCAACAGACTTTCCAGGGGCTGGGCAGATTTGTTGGGTTAAATTTATAGAAAGAGAATCTAAGAGACTGGGATTAGGGGCTTTTCTTTGCGCCAGGGGAAGTTTAGGTGCATAGGGAGCGAGGCTATGCAGTCTGGTCTGCACAGAGAGAAGCAAATCAACAGAAGCCTGGCCTCCAGCCACAAGGCCCTGAGCTGTTTTGCAGCAGGCTAGAATGACACCCAAGAGCATTCGGAGGTAAGCAACCGCTTTAAAAATATGTGGTGGCAATCCAAGTCCTAATCCCTCTAAAGCAAAGTGTGTGTGCCTTTTAGATTTATGAGCTCTGCATATACTGTGTTTTATAACTAGTATGTGTGTATTACCTTTTATTTTACTTTCTCTTCTGTGTGTGTCCATGTGTGCATGCAAGAATATGTATACCTCATCAATTTTTTTCACAGTATCTGAAATTGTACCGCTGAAGCTTATTTCTTTTTTTAAACTTTTAAATTTTACTCTAGTTTTTTATGCATTTAGTAGAGGGTCTCCAGGGTCTCACTACACAGATTGGACTTGTAGTGATCCTCTTGTGTTCATCCTCCCAAACACTGGGATTACAGGGGCACATTACCATGCCCAGGCTCAATCATTGTTTCAACACAATTGAGTCACACTGTCAAAAGCTCTGGTCTAAGTTGCTTTATTGTCCAATCAGAAGGAAGGCAACCAGGGTTTTTCCCTACTGTTCCTTCTAATACTTGGGGCTCTTTTTCTTTTAGTAGCCCCTGGGGCAGTGCAGCCCCTAGCAGGTTCAGCAGGGCTAAGCCAAGCACACTGATCCTCTGTGGTGTCCTGTTGTACAGCTGGTTTCTTAGGCTTTCCCTTCTCGGTGTCTTTTCTTCAGGAAAATTAGGTTGCATTCATGGTCTCAAGACTCACGCATTGTAAACAAGAACTTCTGACTCACCCCCAGGATTACGCAGGTCACCCACCTACTGTTTTATTTTTGGTAACACCAGAGTACCCTAGAGCTTCCAACCCTTGCCGCTGCTGCTCGCTGCTCAAGGCAGCTCACATCCAGAAGGACTTTAGGAAACTTCTGTTACCATAATCCTAGCACTTCTTTGAGTCAAGCAGCATCGCTGGGAGTTGTTGGTGGAAACATAAATTCTTCCATCCGTGCCTCGAGCCTGACCTCTCATTCTCAGCTCTTACCTGGCTATGCTTAGTCTTTAGAGGGCAGAGCATTGCAGTTTTACAACCAGTCAAGTGGATTTTAAGTAGAAACTATGTCCTTTCCCTACTAAGTGAACTTGGGCAAGTCTTTAGGACCTCTCAACCTCACTGCTTTCGTCCACATTATGGAGATAACATACTTAGTTTCTAGACTGATCCAAGCACTTAGTGGACATAAAGCCCCAAGCATTTGATGGTGGAGGGACCCAGCTATCTTCTTGGCCTTTCCTCTACCCGCCCCTCCAGACTATCTTAGGTTATCTTCCGTTCCTCATCTGCAGGATATACTCTGTTTAAACTGTGATTAAATAATGATGCAGGTTTATAATCTGGCTGCTGGCTGAATTTTATTCTCATGAGCTATTTACCCATTTTGCTTTGTTCTTTCAAAACTCGGTAGGGTTGGCTAAACGTGACTTAAAAATACTCTGTTTTTTTTAAAGACATGACTAACTTTAGTTAAAAACAAGAGCTTTGAATAATCTGTAAAAGAAGCTTTCATACTGTTTACCTGTCAAGCAAGGGTGTGAATGGGAGAATTTTTAGCTAAGGGCCTAATGCTGAAGATCCAGGCAGGAAGCATACATTTTATCAAATTATTTTGGCAGCGCTTATGCATCGTCCATTGAAAGCAGAGAAGAGACAAAGGGAGTTTTTGTATTTTCTTCGATAATAAGTGCAGATTCCGGAAGGAACAGCATGTGGGAAGGGCCTGCACTGGTCACTGAAGATGTGAAATCAATATACAGAGACAAATGACTTTACTTTTCACGTTGTCACACACTTGCTCACATACTGAGTGATTTTAAAGCACAGTAGCGCCCTGGAGAGATAGCTCAGTGGTCTAATAAGCACCCGTGTAGCGAGCTTAGGGACCCAGGTTTGATGCTTGGTACCACGTGCTGTGCTGGCCCCACCCTCAGGCATGACAAGCCACCTACTGAAACTGGCACAGGCCCGTAATCCCAGTTCTGCGGAGGCTGAAATCAGTAGGGTCACTGTGAGTCTGAGCTATGAAGAAAGACTCTGTACCAAACACATACAGTGAAAAAAAAAAATCACAGTAGTGCTAGAGTGTTTCAACAGATGACTACCAGACCACTGACAAGAAAGGCCCTGCAAAGCCCTAGAAAAAAATGATTTGTCTAATAGTTTTTTTCTCTCTTCTGGATAAGTATCTCATGTAGTTTTATTTAAATATCTTCAAAGGCAGTATCATTTTCCTTTCTACAGATGTATCATTAGAAATGTATTCTATTTTTGGCAGATGGTTAGATTATTTTCAGCTTCTTTTGCTATTTCAGTGTTTGATAATCATAATGACAACAGCTAACGTGTATACAGTGTGTAATATTTGCTGGTTTAGATCCTTAAAGCACAATTACTTAGTCCCACAAATTTATGACTATGTGCTATTCTTAGCCTCGTTTCATTGGTAAACAACTGAGGTATGTAGAGCTTCAGGAGGCCAAAGGTCATAATTTGAAAGTGGTAGAATTGGGATTTGAACTTGTGACATTTAGCTCTTGAGGTTGTCCTTAGCCACAGTATCAAGAAAGCTAGCCGGGCGTGGTGGCTCACGCCTGTAATCCCAGCACTTGGGAGGCTGAGGCAGGAGGATTGGTGCGAGTTCGAGACCAGCCTGGGCTACAAAAGTGAGCTCAAGGCCAGCCTCAACTGCATAGCAAGACCCTGTCTCAAAAAAGACAAAAAAAAAAAAAAGAAAGCTACCATTAGCTTTTGTGTCCATGTGCATGATTAAATACTATAGGAAATGTTTGAATTTTTTTGAAGTGTTTAAATAAAATGTATCTTGTCATTAACCTTCCTTGAAATACTTGCCCTTACTTTGAATACACTTATATCGTCCTTAACACTTCCTGAGGGGTGGGAATTAGCTTGGTCATCTAAGTGCCTGTGTGGCCAATGTAAAGCACCTTGTTCAATCCCTGGTACTGCCTGCCATGCTGGCCATGGGACCCCAGGCTCCTGTGACCACTGATACCAGGTGTGATGGTGCAGGTTTGTAATCCCAGCGCTGGGGAGGCCAAGACAGGGAGGATCACTATGAGTCTGAGCTACATGATGAGACTCTGAACCAAATACATAAATGAATACTCTCTGAGACAGTTCTGGGTGTTTTCTTTCATGACTGTCTATAGGTGCCCTGTGATGGCTCCTCGCAGTCTACCTTCCCAATCATGTTGACTTTAAAGAACAGCCAGAAGTCACACAATGCCAGATCAGATGACCACAGTGGCTGAGGACACACTAGTTTGTACCAGCCTGCCTTTCTATTGGATGGCTCTCCGCAGTGGCATTCGCCAGTGTTTTGGACCACACTTCCCAAATTCACTTGGGAAAATAGACTTCCAGAGCTGCTTAGGAAAGTGACAGGAAGTTATGGGAGAAGTACGCTTTTCCAAGGGACGGGGAGTTGGTGCGGGGTCAGTGAATGGCAGTGCCTTTTGCTATAATCATTAAAAAATTTAAATACCATGGATTGCAATCACACCTCATGAATACAGATTAATACATGATGTAAGCACGTATGTGTAGGTATGTATACGTGCCTCAATAATGGCAGGACTTCCTTAGCAGTGGGACTGTTAAGCAGTGAGTTCGTGCATTGAAGACTGTGATAAATAGAGTCTGATTGCCTGTTCCCCCAGCAGAATGCACCAGTTCATTCATGTTGTTTTTCACAGCATCAGGTGCCACAAATATTATAAAAACGACGTCAAAGTGAGTTAAATCTTTCTGATGATAGCTCAGAAGAGCCTCAAGAATTTGCCACTCAGGACATCATGACTAAGGGAGCAAAACCACTGCCTGTTAATTGGAACGCTGCTGATTTTTTTCACTGTCTTGGCTTTCCTCCTTTCAGTCATTCAGTCATAATTTTAATTTTTGCCATCCAAACTGGTGTATGACAGAGCCAGGAATATTTTTATAAATTTATGTTCTAATTTTAGTAAAATAAGGTTAATACAGTATCTCAGAGTGGTTCATAGTAGTAAAGTGGTGAGCATCGCTAAGAACCATCTGTTGAGCGGATGTTAATCTCCACCTGGTTCAGTGTTCTGTGCAACTATTTGACCTCCTTTTCCACTGTACTCCCTAAACCAACAGGCCTCCATAGGGAGCTGCCCCAGATCTGCTGTGGCTGTCTTTGGTCAGTGACATAAGATTCCCCAAGCTGCACTTTTCTGTAGATATAGTCTTTTACCAGCCATACCAGTTGTGTTCATATAGAGGAATCAGGCTTCCTCTCCTTCATCATTTCATCTTTTGCCTCTTTGTTACTTGTCATTAATTGATTTCTCAACCTTGTCACCGAAGACACTTTTAGTATTTGTAGAGGTCTTTAGTTTATGAGTTAAAGTTTGCCCCATGTCCCATCTCTTCCATCTCTTGTACTATTTTCTTTGCTTAAAATAGCCCTGTCCTGTTAATCTTCCAAATATCAAGGAAGCTATTTTATTTATCACTGTAGGTCTGGCTGTCAGTCAGTAACAGAGAGCTGTTTTGCTTGTGTTTTGGATCCATTCTCTGACTGACCCAAAAGAACTTGCATTTCGCCTCTTATGGTCTTTGATATGTTTAGTTGTATTACTTAAATAAGAATCTGAACTTCACAAGGGCATATGTTATGGTTTCCCTTTGTCCCAGGTCCTGGCACTGTTTCCTCCATAGAGCACATAGCCCACCCAGGTTGTTGACTTAAATTTGAAATGTTGGGGGGGGCACAGTGAATCACCATAGTAGTAGGTATTATAGCAAAATGTTCCAATGAAAGCAATGCATAAAGAAACATATCGAACCCCAAATATGATAGGACAATCCATTATATAAGTGCCAAAGAGTAGGCTGTTGCCAGCGTAGTTTCAACCCTAGAATGAGTTTCTCTTTTCTGTGGACACTCTTTCCCCACAGTCAGCTCTCTACTGCCTGTGTTGTGCTCTAGGCAGCTTGTGTACTTTAGAGTTCTGGAGCCTTAGTCTTGGAACTGGTGCATGAAGCCTCTTCTAATCCTTCAAATTTCTTTGGTGTTCAGGTTTGCAGACTAGTGGTGGAGAGACTTACAGCCGCTTCATAAATTCAGCAGGATGTTGGAAGAAAAGCCTGGGAGCTCAGAAGTCTCAGGTTGATGTTCTTCAGTGTGTATTTAACTTGTGCAGTTCGCTAAGTCTGAGACAGTTAAAGCTGATGCCACTCCGTTCTTCAGCATTTCCTTTTCAATTTGTAGTTTGAGAGCAGTGCTGCCAGTCTGAATTTCATCTTTTCTTTGCTCTCTGTTCTGTCTCTCCTTCTTTTTCTTTCTCCATCTATGCACATTTACGTAGATATGCACAGAACTGTGCCATAGAAGATTCTATTGTATTTTCCAAAGCCTTGATACTGTAGTTGTATGTGGTATCAGGGGAGCCAAATTAGGACTCTTGTGGCTCCAAGTTAGGACTGAACTATATTACACTGGCTTAAACAGGAGGCACCATTGTGCTCACCGAAGCGGAAGTTTCCAGAGGCAGGTAAGTTACTGGCTTTGTCTCAGTGACTCAGCAGTATCAGGACCTAGGTTTGTGGTTTCTTAACCCTTTGCTCATGGTCACAAGGCAGGTATTGTAGCTCTGACCGTTGCACTCACGTTCAAGGCAGGAAAAGCACTGACCCATTTTCTATGTCTGTCAGGAAAGCTGAAGTTTTCCTCAGCTGTTCGTTTCTTCTGGCAGGACATACCAGGGCACCACATTTTCCATGACAGGGTCATTCTTCTGTTCCTGTTTGTAAGAAGGGCTGGGAAAGAGCGTTCGCCTCTGTGCTCACCCAAGTGGAAGACACTAAGGGGTAAGCTGGAGATGGCTGTGGAGCAAGCCATTACTGAGTATCAAGTTAGCTCAAATCACAGCAGAGTTACAAGTATAAAGAGAGTTTCATAAATTGGGAAGTGGAGTATTTTACCCAGTCCTGCATAATGTTGGGCCAAGAGAATCGAATAGGGATGGTGTATATACTCAGTGGGTTGGTTCATTTCCTATTGCAGCTCTGACAAATTAGCACAAACTTATGGCTTGAAATAATGCAGATATCTTGTCTGCTATAACTGGAGATCCCAAGTCTAGAATGAGTCTTATTGGATTTACTGGCAGAGGAGGTTCCTTCTGGAGGCATTGTGGAAGGAATCTGTTTTCTTCTATTTTTCCACTCTTAGATACTGCCTATGTTCTTTGGCATGTGTCCCCACACTCACGTCGCACCCTCCCTTGCTTCCATTGTCACATGCCCTCCTAATAGCTGACCCTCCTATCTTCCTCTTTCAGTGATCCTCAGCATTGCATTGGGCTCACTGAAATGGCCCCAGGACATCTTTCCGCTATGTGGGAGAGCCAGAGTAAGAGGCTCATAGTAGACTGGTAGTATCTTCCAACAGCTGCAGCAGAAAGAAGTTGTATTCACATAGCATTAGCCCCATTATGCAAGAGATCACTACATGCTTTGCTGAGTTCAGTTTGCTGAAAGCTTATATGTACAGAATGCATCGTTTTGAGTATTTCTTGCCATGTAATATTCATAAATAACAGATCTGACAACTGACTGCTTATTTATCCAAATGCCTAAAGCTATTTAGAAAATTAAAAATTTTACAAGAAGGCTCAATTTGAAATTTTTTATCGGATCTTTTTCTTTTGAAAGAAAATGAAACATCAAGTAAACATGTTTACAAACACAGTCTCACATGGAGAGACCAAAAAGGAACATTTTCATTAACATTTTTCATGAACACATTTGTCTCATGTTATTACTTGATATTGTGCTATATAATAAATTCAAGTTTTAGTTAGTTAACTAAATTCTTTTCTACAAATTTCATGAGGATAATTTAAACGTACCCTCATTAGGACACAAATTTGCTGGGATTTTTTTTCCTTGAAGTGTAGGTTTTGACAGGCATATGCAATTTATAGCTTTAAAATGTCATGAAGAAAAGACAGTGAAAGTATGATTTATTGCTATAAGTTTTTGTTTTCCTTAAGCCTGGTTCATCCTTTTTGTTCTTCTCTTCTCCTTTCTTTTTCTTCCTTTCTTTCTAAGTAAAGCTCTTATTTCACCTGTAATTTGTTTATCATTGGTTTATCAGGTGTAATTTAAGAATCTACCACTGGCCCGGTACTAGGATCAATATAAAAAATACAGGCATGAAGATAACAAGATTGAAAGATCTTTCAGGTGCAAAGTAGACTGTACATCTAATAAACTTGCTACACTGACGTGTAAAATTAACATGCAAGAAACAGCTAAAAACATAGCCTCTGCCTATAGAGAACTCATAGATAAGGGAAGGAAGATACACAAACCGAAAAATGGTTTATAACTTTGTGAAAGTACAGAATGAATGAATACAAGAATTGTCAAGGAGGAGTCTTATTAAGTGTGTAGAATCTGCTGATTTTGGAAATACAGAAAGAACACAAGCCAGCCAGAGGGAGCTACAGGTGCATAGCGTGGGTATGTATTTGTGGGTCTTATACAGGGTAGCGATGGCAGAACTTTCAGAAGTTTAGATGATGCACACAACCTGCTGTGGCATGTGTGTTACAGCATGTGACTCCCCGCCACTGGTCTAGGGCATCCCTGGAGCCCAGGTGGTTGAATGGGTTCAACCTGAATGGGTGGCAGTCAGGCTGCCAAGGTAGCTGGAAGGAAGCCTGTTGAGGAAGCGCCTCCTTTACCTTGCTAGGAAATTAAATTTTATCCTGTGTGCATAAAATTTAGGGGGAGATTAGGAAAATCACCTTTCCTGCCTTCTTATAAAATATTTAGAAATTGGGAAGGATATTATTTCTACTAGAGAGTGAGTATAGCATATACATTACATAAATATTTTTATGTGATAGTAAGTTAAATCAAACTTATAAATCTAACATCCAGTGTAAGAGACATAAATTTTTCTTTACGAGTCTAACTAGATGCACGTCAGCTTCAATGCTTCATTTAAAAAATCCATTTGGGACTTCCTTCATCCTGTGTGTCGTATCTTCATTATTTTTTAAATTTGTCTTATTTTTATTACTCTTTTCCTTCTTATATTAATGATTTGTTATTTTCTAATACAAGAATTACAGGTTAGGAAAAACTACTTCAGCTGCACTCCACAATACTTTAGATACTGACATATACTTAACAAAGAGTAATCATTATCTTTACCTTCTTAGCAGGCAATACTGTTTTCTAACTCATGCTGTATCAGAATTAAAACTTAATCTTACCTTCAAGATTATTTTACCTCATTTTTTAACTTCACAGAATTAATGTTAATGTTACCTTAATAGCTAATATTTGTATTAATTTATACTTCTTAAATTTTCTTTGACCCCTGTTCCTTTTATTAATCATAAAACTTACTTGAGAGACACTTTTCTGTCTGTTTTTTGATATTAAGTTTTTTACTAAAGATGTCTAAATTTTTATTTTTTCTCAAACAATCATCATTTTTTTCTGAATGCTATAACATGACTAAAATTAATAATAATTTAATAATCCTCTTCAAAATTCTCATTCTTTTTGATGTTATTGTTGAGCCTAATGGCCATTTCCTTGTAAGGAATCCACCTATTGGTAGGGGAGAGATATTCCTTAAGATCTCTATCCTTTATTTTGCTTGGTTTTATTTTGTCTTTTTTCTACACTGTGCCTAAGTACAAATTTGTTTTTATTGCTGGAATTCACAGGAATTCTGAAAACTAATGTTCTTAGAGTCCAGGAAGGTTCTTACTCATTCTTCTTCAAATATTTTCCTTCCTGGACAACTGTATTAATCACCTCTTGGTATTCTGATTAGAAGGCCCTTTGTATGATTTATGTATACTTTCTGTGTCTTTTAAGCTATCTCTCTTCACTTTGGCTTTCTGCTGGATTCCCGTGAATGTATAAATATCTACTTTCTAGCTTACAAAGTCTTTCTTCGAACACCTTCACTTCAAATACATTCATTCCATCATTGTTGCTGCCTGCTGAAGCCATTTTGAGATTCCTCTGTCAGGAATTGTGCTTATGGTTACCACGAGGTCTTGAATTGACTCAGCATACTTATTTTTTATGATCATATTGACCTTGGGGAAGAGCCACAAGTCACACAGTGCCAGATCCAGGGAGTAGAGTGGATGAAGACATCCCAGGCTTTTGCTTGACAGGACATGTAAAGAAACGCAAATTAAAGACTGTTCAAATATTCTTAGCTAGCGAGTAGTTGTTTATTTCTTGTGATTTCTTTTTTAAAGCTAGGTTTGTGAGAATGTATTTCCTCAGTCTGACCTGAAGACGTATTTGCCAAATCTCGAATGAGAAAAGTGAATGCCAAATCAAGGTGTAGGTGTTAAAACAGCAGTCTGTCTTGCTAATGTTAAATAGCTTCGGCATGATGAGGGCTCCTGTACCACGTCAGGTCCTGAGCTATGATGAGAAATGATGACTGAGGCAGTTGTTGGTTTCTTTATGCACAGCAGAAGGGAATGAGGCCTCAGCGAGGTACCGTTGGCCTCCTAAACCAGAAGCTGCTTTTCCTGTAGTTTTCAAAGTGTGATCTGCACAGTGTAACTGGTTTAACATGCAAATTCTTAAGTCTGATCCAGAACCTTTTCAGAGAAGACAAGCTAGAAACCCAGGAACCTGCATTTTAATCTCTTCTCTGGATAATTTTGGTGTGTACCAGAATTTGAAACCTGCACTTAAGAATGAGTTAAAACAGAGAGAATTAATTGTTCATAAAAGATAGATCAGTGTTATCATAAAAGTAGTTATGTGGCAGTAATTTTTCATACCATAAAAACTGAAAGCAACTTAAAAGTTAGAGGTAGACAAA